>VDFB02340974.1:0-36357 GCA_007258455.2 Sequoia sempervirens
CTGAACACCTGCAACATATCTTTATTACAATTTTCTCAATATCCTGGACATATACTATTAGAGTAATAAGTTATTCCACTTAATTAATTATATCATATTGGTTAATTAATTAAGTCACTTATTCCTTTAGTTGCTTAAGCTAAACTTAGGCACATTAATAATTGATTAATTACAAAGTGTGCACACTAAGGTTTCATTTTAGGGTTTCTTGATCTCCTTCATAAGGATTGATCTATTTGTAATATTGGATTCTCAATAATTTATTTTTACTTTGAGGTTTACAGAACATCTTCTTTGGTCCTACATGTATTTTGCATGTGATAGGTGATTGCATGCAGGTGATCTTGGTTTCTAACATGGTATCAGAGCTCCAAATTTGCATCTACATGTTCATGATTTGAAGATATGGCCTTTTAGTGAGTTTCTAATGCAAGGATTTCCACAGGAATCTTTTTTGCAAGATCTGGGGGTAGCCAATTTTTTGGGACACTTTGGTCTCAAACAAATGCCACCATCACGTTTGTAGTGGCCAAAAACCCTAAGAACACCTGTCGTTTCATCAATTTTGGTGAAGTTGGTCCAAAAGGCAAAAAAAAAATTCTTGGGGGACCGTACAGCCTCCCCAAAATGCTTCTTGAGGCTCAAAAATTTAAAAAAAATTAAAAAACATATGTTTTTTGAATATTGTGCAACGCCTCCAGTTAGAAAGAAAGTGGCCACCACCGAGTCACCAACCTCCACTCAATGCCACCCACCTTCCCTAGCGCTAAGCCCTTGTCGAGCCTTTCAGCCAGCGGGCGGTCCTATGATGGACCGGGAGCCCCGCAACCTAGAGAACAACCGACAGCTGGGATCAGAATATTTTGACCCTGTCAGAGAGCATATTCAGGCACCGGTGCAGGGTATATTCCGGTCCGGTGACCAGCAAATATTCTGAGAGAAAGGGAATATACCGGCGACCACCTTTTTTTTGGGGGGGAGTTTTTTTTGCCCTGATAGCCAAATGCCCATCAATTTTATGCTCATAAACCGCTGACATCAGCATGACATCAGTGTCCGTACGGCACTCTTTTTCCCCCTCCTAACCCCAGTTTTCTCTAAAGGAGCATTTTTTTTCCTTTTCGCATAACTTGGGCATACAGTATCGAAATCGGGCAAACAAAACTAGCAGCAACTAGTGGATAACTAGTTGACCGATTGACATCAATGAAAAAACCTTCAATCTTTCCATTCTTGCAAAAATATCCCCCTTTTTCATTGATGGCAACACATGATGTGAAAACCCATTAAAGACAACATACAAGCTCTAAATAAACTTTTATGTTTCTCCCCCTTAGAAGATAATTTCTTATACGCTTCTTTTCCTTTTACATGCTTTTTCTCCCAATCTTCCTTTCCTTTTTCACATGCTTCTTCTCCCCCTTTAACATCAATGGAAAAGGAAAAGGAATATTTTTCATTGATTTCTCCTTTGACATGAAAAACATAATACTCATAATGAAAACAACTAAAACTAATTGTTCCCCCTAAGAGGTAGCCACCAAAACATCATCCTAGAAGAAAGATGCATCCATAGATCCATAGGACTAATGCATCTCCATATGCATATAGTTCAAGAAAGGAGGGGAAATAACCCCTAACTTCTCCTAGAGATACTCAAAAATATTTTTAGGAAGAGCCTTAGTGAAAATATCAACAACCTAATCCTTCATTGGAACATACTCAATTACTTCATTCTCCATGACCTTCTCTCCTAAGAAATGATATCTAATAGATATATGCTTCATCCTCAAGTACATCATTGGATTCTTTGAAATGTTAATTGCACTTGTATTATCAAATAAAATAGAAATAGGATCATCACATACCACTGTGATATCTTTTAATGTATGTTTCATCCATAGAGCTTGTGTACAACAAGATGCGGCAGCAATATACTCAACTTCAGCAGTACACAAGGAGAATGAATCTTTCTTTTTACTCAACCATGCCACCAATCTACATCCAAGATATAATGCACCACCACTTGTACTTTTCATGTCATCTACACATCCAACCCAATCTGCATATGTATAGGCACTAAGTGTAAAATTAATATCTTTAGGATACCAAAATCCATAATCCAGAGTACCATTCAAATATCTAAAAATTATTTTAACATCAACAACATGAGTTTCCTTAGGGTCTTCTTGAAATCTAGCCAAAAGATACACAACATGCATGATATCTTGTCTAGTAGCAATTAGATACAATAGTTCGCCAATCATAGATCTATACTTGCTCTTATCAACCTGCACCATAGAAAAATGGACCCTTTTAATTTTCATGGTCTTTTAGGCCTTGCTTCATGTTGTTTGGTCTATTTTTCTTTGATTTATTGATGTAATATAGCTTGAACATGCATATTTAGGTACTAAAATTCAAATAATAACATCTTTTGAAGGTGTTGTGAAGAGTTGTAAAACATTTCTACACTCTTCTAGACTCTATTCATTACAATTCACCTAAAAATCACCTTTACATCACTTATCAAGTCCTATTTTGAAGTGTTGTAAAGTCTTGTAACAAGATTTCACACTTTTCTAGGCATAACTTCACTATTTACGCCTTTATTATGCTTTATTTGACCCCTTTATGCTCTTATAAGCCTTAATTAAGTGCATTTTTTAATGTAAACCTGACAAATAATATTAAATGTGATTTAATTCCCAACACCCATTTTCAGGTTCTCGGTGGGACCCATTTGCCATGGGTGGTGAATGAGTCCCCCTTGGCTCCAAATCCAAAATATTTTAAATTTCCTTTCGGGTTTTTATTCAAAATCACTTGATTTTGGCCTTTGATGAGGTATTAACGGGTTACTAAAGCACAAGTGTGTATAAATAAGTGTTTTTACATTCATTTCAACCCCCATTCATCAAGTTCACTTATTCACTCATTCATGCAAGCATTCAAGCACTTTACAACATCAAATCAAGTGTAAGAGAGGGGGACCACCATGTGCAAGACCCCAGGTCACGAAGGATCAAGATGCAAGAGGCTACTCTAACTTACCTCAGTTAAATGTAATGTAAGTAAATGTGAGATGAGAGTAACAAGGACCGTGAGGCCTCTAAATTACTCTACAAACCTGAAACACAGGAAAGGGATAGGCAAGCCAGTTTTTAGGTCTAATTCTAATTCCTTAAGAAGCTTTCTATCTGAGGATGAAAGCACGGTCTCTAGACATTAGAGCAGCGTATTGGCATCTCAAAAGTACATTGGCGTCCATACAGCCAAACAATAGTGAAGATGAGGTTAAACCAATAAAACTAGCTAACGGCCCAGCTAACTAACTAAAGGGTCAGAATATGTGATTAAGTAAATGAAATACTCTCTAATATTATAAAGAAAATATGTAAGAGTGGAGAGAGTAAGGAGGATCTCACCAAGGAATTTTTTCACTAGCTAATCCTATGAGAAGCACATACTCCTACACATAGAAATAGAGGAGAATGTTGGGGTGGTTGTATAGGGGCCTACCTCAGTCAAACCCCCATTTAGGTGTTTCAAAATCCAAGGACAGCCAAGGAAAAGAGATAAAGGAAATAATGTAGTAAAGAGAAAATAAGCACTACAAAACAATGTTATGCTACTCAACCAAGTGATAGAGGAGAGGAGAGGGAAGCTTACCACCTCCACCAAGAGCACTCAAGGCTTCTTGGGGGAGAATATGAGAGTACTCGAGCCTCTGATGCAATGGCATGGTCCCAAACTTGCTCTATCGAACTGATGGAGTGTTGCTTTGGTTGCAATGGAATGCTTGGAATGTTGTTTGAAACTTGAAGTGGATGCAAAAGAGTGTGTTGAAGCTTATGGAGTGAGTGTAGAAGATTGTGAATGAAGTGAAGAAGTTAGAATGCATGTTGAAGGGATGAATTTGAACGAGGAATGGAGAAAAATAGCCATATTCGGGTTGGTCAGCCAAAGGGGGCATTACAACTTCACCTCTGGGTATGTACAGGATCATGATGGGCCAAAATGTGGCAATATGATAGGTATGTGTAGGGTATGTGGATGACGACTATTTTTAACCCAAAATTGATGAAATGAAAAGGTTTTTTAAAGGATATTATCAACTTTCCACCTATATAATTTATGCTTTACTTTTAATTTAATAAATAATTATTATTCATTTTCTATTTGAATTATGACTAAAGTCCTGATTGATAGGCTTATTGAAAAACATCTATAGCTTTCAAACGGCATTTTAATCTAAAACATTCTGTGTCATTCTACTTTACATACTATGGATTTAAAAAGAAATTTACTTATGATTTTGACCAAGTTAAGGTGTTTAGACACATGAGTTTTTATATTTTTTAAAAGTTTTAATAAAAAATTCATAATTAATTATTTACTTAGAAAAAAATTATAAAAAAAATATACATCACATTGGGACATGAGTCCTCTACTTATATCTAAAATCTTATAAAAAATATTATCATTTTATTGTTTTTAGGGTGGTCAAACAAACACCTACTTCTTTTTTTCCCTAAAATTTAAGTACTATTACATTGAAATTTCAAATTTTCACAAAATAGATTTTTATAAAAAAAAACTAGTAGCCAAAACTACATTCAATTCTTCTAAGTCTATTCTTACATATTTTAAATAATCTGAGATAACTTATTCAATTTTACATCAAATTGCCTAACTCTATTTTTTGAATTTTTGCCACTTAAGGGCCTTTTTTTTCCATGATGATCCTACACATACCCCTCTAATGAGAAGAGTAATGCCTCTATAGGTTCAGCCACAGGAATCTACCAAGGACATATGTGCATCGAGCGGACGTTTGCACATCACGTGAGCATCCTTGATAGAAACACCTCCATTGATGCTCAAAACAGGTGCCAAGTGGGATGCAAGCAACGGGCTTAGGTGGAATTAAGCATCTGAACTTGGTTTTCTAAGTTGGATAAAGGAAAAAATGGGATTTGCACATGGGTTGCAAATTCACTCTTATACATTTTTCCCCCACTTTAGCGAGAACGAATACTGATGAGTTCTCAATAAAGTAGATCAAGAAAGAGTAGGGTTAGAAATGTATACCTAAACCGTCAAGGAAGCAAACCGCAATCTAGTGAACATAAAGGTGCAAGGCAAGAAAAGGACTACATAGCTGCTTGGAACTATGAAGTTGGAAAATCAAAGCACCTTACAGGCCTATAGACTTGCAAGGAGGCAACCCCCAAGATCTCTTGCATGAAGGAAGCCCTATGAAGTAAGCACCCTATAGGCCCATAGACTTGCAAGGAAGGTATCCACCAAAAAGTCTAGCATGAAGGAAACCCCAAGGAAGCGGACTCCGCAGAGTCAAGAAGCGGCCAAATAGGAAAGTAAGCGAATAGTCGCGCAAACTATTGATGATTTCCAAGTCTTTCAAAGGGTTCCCTCGGGAATCCTTCAAAAGGAGAGGGGTCCACTCAAGGGACACACTATTTGAAAGGTGGGTCTATTCAAGTCGCCCCCAAGTTAGATGTGAAGATATAAAACAAGTCTAGTCGAGTTATCCCCAAGCTAGACATAAGAAGGGGAATGGAATAAATCTAGTCGGGTTGCCCCCATCCTAGACGCGAAGGAATCCATTCAAGGTAAAGGCTCTCAAAGAAGGGTCCCTTGGGAACTTGTTGTGAAAAGGGGTCCACTCAAGGGACACATAGTTTCAAAGCAGTTGTTCTTCTTTTCTCAGAGTGATCCATCATCAAGGAATCCTTTCGAAATATGTTCACTTCATCAAGGAATTTGAAAGGAAGGATATTCCCCTATGCAAGGGGAAGATTAAATTTGTTCATGCTTCAGAGGAAGGTCTCCGGGTCCTTTCTTTATGAACCCATGATGAAGGAGACATGTTCCATTAGGGTTCCAATTTGAGAATGTGATTGGAAGGAAAAGTTTACAAAGACTTTCAAGAAAAGATTCATTGGAAATGAATGTATTATCTATAAATTGAAATGTTAAAGAAAAGGTGTTGTCACACACGAAAGGGACAACTCAAGCAAAGAATAGAAAATGGTAAAGGTAAAGAAAAAGAGAGTATATAAATAAAGGGCATAGGGGGATCTAGTTTAGCAGTGTTAGATCTATCTGAGCTCATATAAATAATAGGTAACCATGGTGCAAGGAAAAATATCATCAATCCCCAACCAGATCAGGAAAAATGCATGAGAAGACAAAGTAAAATAAAAAATTTGGTCAACATGGAAGGAAAGCCTAAATGCTCCCAATGCTATGCATCATCCCCAATTTATCAAAAATCAAGCACAAACATGGAAGAATGATGATACAAATAGAAGAAGGTTCATGACACAAAACCATGCCTATATCCAAGCACCAATGGGGGTGATGAGGGTCATCCAAGAACACATAGCACAGGAACAGGGGGACACATTACAAAACACATGCACACACACAAGATCAAGAAAAGGGGCCTCCTCCTTACATTAATCAGCCAAGAGGTCATCTGCTTCCCAATATATATCCTCATAAGGGGAAGGAGGACAAGCTTGCAATGGTGGGATGTTAAAAGGAGGAGCATCCAAACCTCCCACAACAAGGGCTAAGGAAGAGGGCCCATCGAGGTCCTCTCCGCCGATCTCTTGTGGAGTCAAAGTCAATGATTTTGTTAAGATAGCCGACAAGGTTGGGACCTCATCCATGGAATTAAATATGCACCCCATAGGAGTACCATGTCTAATTTCAACATACGAGATAGGTTGTTCTTGAGGTTCACTACTAAGCTCGTTGAATGACTCAAGAGTGGTGAAAAACTCGAGGGAAGTTGGGACTAGTTCCATCACCAAGACAGAACAAGTCAATGCGAGGTTGTCATGTGGAGAAGGCGGGGTCCTCCTAGGTCCAAGTTCATTTTTGGAGGGACCATCCTTTGCCTCCTATTTCATTAGAGGAGATGAACTCCCTACAGATGAGGCCAGAGGTGTGGAGGAAGAGGAGGAAAGCAGCGCAATGGATACAATTGAAGTATTAATCATATCTATGGGTTTCAGAAAAGGCTAGATATCTAGAACAAACATCAACAAAGGCAGCTCCATGAAGGAGTGATGAACACCTGTACCCATTTAGGGTTAGGTGCATTTGTACTCGCAATGAAAGCTAGAAGTAGTATAGGGCCAAACTAGAGAGAATCGAGAGGAAGGGAGAAAGAAGACACTATAGGAGGCCCTAAAGTAGGGGTGATAATTTGCTCCTCCTTCCTTTTTGAGGTAGCCTACTTAGCCAAGATAGCCTTCTGCTGGTGCTTATGTTCATACGTAAGGTGGTTTCTATGGCTCTTCGAGTTAGAGGTCAAGATTTGTGAAGGGACAAAAGGTTCCTGCTCAACCATGGGAACGTCCACCTTAGTTGTTTCTAGCGGAGAGACAAGTTCTTACACAGGAGTAGGAGGAAGTTAGGAGAGCAATAGGAGAAATCAACTTGGGAGCCTCGGGGGTAGGCCTCTTTCCTCTCGCTGCCTTAGGAGTAGCAGACATAGGAAGTCGTGGATCAAACTCTCTATGATAACCTTTCTTTCTACCATATAAATAATACCACAAACTAGGTTATTCATTAGGGAGGTCCACAACCTTGAGCTTGGGCCTATTCCAAGGAGGAATCATCAAACGCAGTGGATATCTTCCAGGCTGGCTCATCCAATACTCTTCCCAAGAAGGGGGAGAGGACAGAGCAAACCGAGAGGAGGTAGCCTTCTCTTTACCTTTACGGGAAGGAGAGGGAATCAACATGGACTTCTCCTTCCCTTTCGGGGAAGGGAGAGTAGTCGATGTGGGCTTCTCCTTCTCTTCTCAAGAAGAGGAGGTGACTGATTATTTTGTCACAAGAAGGGTCAGCTTTGGCTCCCCTTTTCCCCTAGTTTTATACTTCAAATAGTTCTTGTAAAGTAGGTCCATTCTTGGAGGAAGCGAACCAACCGGGGAGGGCCAAAAGTGATCCAACAAGTATCCACCATGGGACACCAAGGGATGGTATCCAGTGTCATGCAACACATGCATGAAACCCTCATGGGAGGACTTTAAAAAAATTGTGAATAACAGAGGCAATTCCATTCATGGAGGTGAGCTAGGGTATGCTTAGCTTCAGCTTGAACATATCCGACTTTGGGAAAACATCGAAAACTATGTCAACAGCCCTAGGTCCAACTAGGATGGACAAAGTGATCAAGCCATAAGGTTTAAGGCACATACCATCATGTGTACGGATGGTATATTTTGTTTCTTCATATTTTTCCTTTTGTAATGAGTTCAATACTAATGTCTCCTCAGTGATAAAATTCACATGACTCGCGAGGTCTATCAAGACTTCTGTCACAATGTTACCATTGAAACAAGCGGGAATGTAGAGAGGTGAAGGTTTGTTGTTTAAGGGTAAATCTTGTGATGTAAATGTAATGTTCGGCGAACCAAGTGCAGGTGGAATAGTGGAAGTTACTGTAACCATATTGGCATAGGCCTCAGGTTGGGTAACATAATCAAAATGATAAATAATCATGTTAGCAGAGTGTGATGAAAATGGATCTATGTATATCTACAGTTCACTATTAGCTTTCACCACTGATTTGTTAGCATTGTGTTTATTCCCATCAAGACAAATGGTACCATCCTCGATGCGGTCTTGCATTTCATGATACAACTATATACAATGTTTGGTATCATGTCCATTAACAGGATGGTACTAGAAATAAGTGTTCCCATCATACCAATTAGGATAGGGTTCTTTAATAGGCTTAAGGGCTGGAAAAGTTATGATCTTATCCTTCAACAATTTTTATAAGATAGAGGTATAAGATTCTGATAACTTTGTGAACTTCTAGTTACATTTGATTTTGTTGTCATCAATAGCAGCTACTACATTCACAATGACCTTACCTTTTATATAGATTGATACAATGGATTTTCCCTCAAAATGAGAGTAGGAGGAGCATCCCCCAAATTGAACAATCATCTGTTGGTACTCTCGTACAAGGCTACAAACAAGTGCACGAAAGAAGGGTATTTCATAAGGGAAAACTTCTCTTGCCAAGGCCTTTGTAAGTTCCCTATGAATATCTTTTGCACGTTAGAGTTGAGCAGTTGATATGAGATTTGTAAAAGGAGAGCTTGGTAACATGCTATGAAGTTAGTGATTTTTTCATTATCTCCTTGTTTACATTGAACAAGATCTGAAAAGGTCATCTTTGGCCCGATGTTTGCTTGGAACTATCTAAGGAATTTATTTACCAGTTGATCAAATGAGAACATAGAGTTGTTTGGAAATGAACAATACCACTCGAGTGTTGTGCCCTTGAGGGATCAAGGAAAAAATTTAGCCATCAACGCATCGTGATGGAAGAAGTGGTGCATAGGGCGTTAAAGGTAGAAACATGTGTCTGTGGATCCCCCTTACCACCATACTTCTCAAATTTAGGGATCTCCATTCCTTGAGGGAAAGGAGTGTTCAAGATGGCAACCAACAATGGGCTATCTCAGAAGAAGGGCTGGAAGATAGGCTAGGCAAAGGCTTGGGAAAGACTCACCAATTGGCTCTATATATTACCCATATTCTGAAGAAGAGTGTTCAGAATAGGGTCATTAGAAGATAGAGGGATAGAGGGACCTCCTCCAGAACCACTTCCAAGGCCTCGTCCAAAGCCACCACCGGTGTGACCTCCACCAGAGCCACTGCCACTAGTAGGGCCTCTATCAGAACCACCACCATGACCTCCATCGACACCGCCTCTGCTACTAAATCCACCACCATTACCAAAGCCTCCACCACTAGAGGTGACAAGAGGGGTGAAGCTAAAGCCTAAGGGGACCCTGTTATCCTTGATAGTTTTTGGTTGTTTAGAGGCAGAAGGGATACTGATAGAAGGGACCACATCAACCATATACACAGATGTGGGAGGCATTGATACTCCTAACTATCCTTCACATTCTTCAAAAGTGTCTCCTTGTGCAAACCTAGGGTTGTTTGAAGGAGCACATGCTTTAGTGAGACCAAGGAGGCTAGTTAGAAGTTCAATTCTTGTTCGATCTTTACTCATCATATGTTTTAATTCACTAACAACCTGAGTGTCTCTAGCCATCTTCGGGTTTCTATCCAAGTGGTTTTCTAAGTTTCCCAATCCCTTAATAAGGGTGGCAATGTATTCTATAGGAATTTGAATGGCCTCCTGCTCATGCACTGATGATGGTGTAGGAGACATAGGGGTATGGGGAACGTGATTAATTTCGACAGGAAATCCCATCTCGTTCCTTGACAATTGTGCCTACGTAGCCAAACTAATGGTGGGAGTGAAGAAGAGACCCATAGAGAGACCAATTGAGACCTTTGTCCTTTCCATCAGGAGGTGTCATATACTTCTCCTAATGATATACCCAAAATTTGTGGACTGGGTCATGATGCTCATAAACTTTCACAACACTCAAGAACACAATAGTCACAAAGTACACGAGAGAGATTTGAACACCAACAGATGAATGGACGTTGGTTCAGGTCGGGTTCACCAAAAATGTAAGAGAGGGGGACCACCATTTGCAAGACCCCAGGTCACATAGGTTCAAGATGGGAGAGGCTACCCTAACTTACCTCAGCTAAATGTAATGTAAGGAAATGCGAGGAGAGAGTAACAAGGACCGTGAGGCCTCTCAATTACTTTGCAAACCCAAAACACCGAAAAGGGCTAGGCGAGCCAATTTTTAGGTCTAATGCTATGCCTTAGGAGAATGTTGGGGTGGTTGTATAGGGGCATGCCTCAGTCAGACCCCCATTTAGGTGTTTCCACCTCCATAGATAGCCAAGGAAATGAGATTAAGGAAATAATGTAGTAAAGATCAAAGAAGCACTATAAAACAATGTTATGCTACTCAACCAAGTGATAGAGGAGAGGAGAGGGAAGCTTACCACATCCACCAAGAGAACTCAAGGCTTCTTGGGGGTGAATATGAGAGTACTCGAGCCTCTACTGCAATGGCGTGGTCCCAAACTTGCTCTACCAAAGTGATGGAGTGTTTCTTTGGCTACGATGGAATGCTTGGAATGCTACTTGAACCTTGAAGTGGATGCAAAAGAGTGTGTTAAAGCTTATGGAGTGAGTGTAGAAAATTGTGAATGAAGTGAAGAAGTTAGAATGCATGTTGAAGGGATGAATTTGAAGGAGGATTGGAGAAAAACAACCATATTCAGGTTGGTTGGCTGAATGGTGCATTACAAATTCACCTCCAATGAGAAGATTAATGCCTCTACAATTTCTCAGCCACAGGAATCTTCTAAGGACATAAGCACACCACGTGAACGTCTATGCATCGCGCGGGAATCCCCAATAGAAACACCTCCACCAATGCTCAAAATAGGCACCAAGTGTGATGAAACCAATGGGATTAGGTGGAATTAAGCCTCTAAACTTGGTTTTCTAAGGTGGATAAAGGAAAAAATGGGATTTTCACATGGGGTGCAAATTCACTCTTATACATCAAGCATAAATCAAGCACTTTGGAGCATCCATTGACACAACTTCAAATTTTCTTCAATAAGGGTTTGGTAAGTGGATAGCATTTGCATGTTATTTATTTATCATTCTCTTTCATTTCACTATTTAATTAACGTTTTGATTACCAAAGTGGGGTTTGACCAAGGCAAATCCCTATTTTCTAACCCTCAACCATTTTTCCCCTCTTGCATGTGTGTTTGTAGACCTTTGTATGTATATTTTACAAGCATTTAGGTTTTGAAGAGTGGTCAACAAGTCAAATATGTGCTTCAAGTCAAATCAACCATATTTCAAGCTTGGAGAAGGTATTCTATCTATTTCTCGTAGAATTGACTTCAACAACCCAACAAGCAGATATCCTCAAATCTAGTATTGTAGAGTTGTCTCTTGATTTCTCAAAATTTTGGGAGAGAACTAATTTTCCACCAATGGAAAATGAGTCCCACCTTAAGGCTAGAAATCTAAGTTTTGTCATATTCCAAATCCTAACACTTAGAAATTGGTTCCCAGTAGTTTTCATCAGAAGTAGGACTAATTCGCCACCCTGGGAAAATGAGTCCCACTAGTGAATTTTTGTGATTCCTGATAGCATCCAAAACATTCCAAAATCTTCATCAGACCTCTAGGTGCACATTGATTCAACTCATTTCTTTATGTTCTGCATTCATTCATTCTTTACTTATTATTTACATATCACATTGTGTTTTCCAACATAGCATAATTCTTAGGTTTTGCATTCATAATTAGTCATTTAGATCACTTCATTTAGGAATAATAACATCCTACATTGCATAATTTGAATGAAACTAGCTAGCATTTTTGGCCCTACTCTCTCCTTTTAGGTGAAAAGCCCTAGAAGAGTTAGAGTCTTGTGGGGTACCAAAAATCTATCGTTCATTTTGGTGAACCTGCATTATTGAACACTTTTCATTCCTTATTTCATTTGCATTTTGCATCCTAGATTACATTTTCATCAGCATTTAATTAGGGTATTGTTTTGTTTTTGCATCCTAGGGATTCTTAATTTGCATTAGTGAAAGACTCATTTAGAGTTCATTTTTGCATTGCATATCATTGAAAAAACTATAAATTTGAATCTGCATCCTTCATTGCAATCTAAAAAACATTAAAATCACATTTAAATTTTTGAAAAACACAAAAAAATCTCATACTGGGACTCATTCGCCACCCTGGGCGAATTAGTCCACCTACACTTTTTAAACAAACATTTCTGGCATTTTCTGGCATTTTTTTGCATTTTTGTTTTATGTAGTTACTTCTCTATTACAGTTAGTAGAATTTCTATTATTTACATTTAGAACTCCTAAATTTCATTACATTTTCATCCACCCCATCTTTTTTGGTATTTATATGAGTGTTTGGTGCCCCATTGATAATACCTTAGTGATACAAAGATCTAGACTCATGGCCTCCTGCGATAGCACTTTCGTTGTGGACCTTGGGATCTCAAGAGCTCCTACTCCTAGTATGGACAATGGTGCATTAGGCATGGAAAATACCACTTCTATGCCTTCCCCTTTCTATCCAATGAATGTTGACACACAAAAAAACTCCATCCTACAAGAAAAGGTCATTAATATTCATGAGGATTTTGCACACTTACAACAAGACTTTTCCCTTGAAAACAATTCCACCATTCCATACCCATGATAGAAAACCTTCATCGTTTGATTGAAACTGATGATAGCTCACAAGTTATGAAAATAATTTCTGAGATTTACAATAATCATGCTTCTTCTAATTCTCAATCCACATTCTTGTAAGCCAAGGAGGACCTCACATTCCTCCCCCTTCAACCATAGCATCTATACCAACTTATAATGCTCCTCATGTTACAACAACTATGCAACAAGTTAGTCATGTGGCTCCTTATTTTGCAATTCCAACTAGCATTCCTAGTTCTCTTGTGGCATTGCAAGTCCCTTCCACTACCTTCATCCCTCTTAGTGTTCCTTTCACTTATCCTCACATTACATACACTCCATCGCCATTTTCTTTTCCACCTCAAACCACCTACTCAGATCCCATAATTACACAACTCCTTAATACTGTTTCCTCCATGAAACAACAAATTTCCACCATTATCCAAGGTCAAAATTCTCCACCCACATATCATGTTCGTAGCAACCCCTTATCCTTAGAAATATTATGCACACAGATGCCACAAGGGATAGAAATTCCTAGTTTTGAGAAATACGGAGGTAAAGGATACCCTATCAACCATGTCAATGCTTATATAGATTTATGCAATGATTTTTTCCTTGATGATAAACTCTTAGCTAAACTTTTCCCTAGGACCCTAAAACATATTGCATTGGAGTGGTTTTCCAACTTTCCTAATCATTCTATCTGATCATTTAATGAGCTTGTGGATGCCTTCGTAAGTCACTTCCAAATTCATATGACCCCTAAAAAGACAGTGGCTAACCTAATGTGTTGTAGACAAAATTCCATCGATGAGAAATTCACGGATTTTATTTCACATTATTAGTCATTGTATGCTCAAGTGGATGTCAAAATTCCTAATTCACATCTGTAGAAGATATTTATCAAAAACTTACACACAAACCTTCAAGATAAGTTAACTATGATGAAATTCCCTCCGTTCATGCACTTATGCACAACCTTATGTGAATACCATAACTCAATTTGAAGTCATGATTCAAAATCCACTTCTAACTGAGCTGAAAAGCCTAAGCACAACAATCAAACCAACAATCAAAATTTTCACAAACCAAATAGAGAATTTTACAATTCAATCCACCTCCTCAACCGCAACCAAACCCACCTATTCCAAGTCATGTGGCAATTGTTAAAATAGTGGTTCCTTATACCTATTAGGAATCGAAGAGACAATTTACTCCCTTACCTGATACCCTTCATAATACAATGAACCAATTGCTCCAGCAACAAATTATCACTTTTCCTACCGTCAAACCACTTGATACCACCAAACCTTTACCACCCACCTTTAAACCTAATGCATATTTCCATTTTCATTGCCAAAATGGTCATGAAATTGAACAATGTAAGCATCTAAAACATTTAGTTCAAGACCTCATTGATTCGGGCCATTTATCCATTGCGGGTGTTAATGATCAAGGCAATAAGTATGTTGCACCTCATAACCATAATTTACAAATCTTTACCAATCCAATGCCTAAACATAATGTTTCATTTTTCAAGGCTAGTGAACCTTCAAACCCTCAAGTCATGAATGTTGATACAAATAGAGAAGATGATATAACTCCAAATGTTACCCAAGTTAATCCTATGGATGAACTTGTGGGTGCGATAGACGTTACCCCTCGTAAGGGCCCAACTACCAAAACTCTTGATATCACTTTTTCTTCTAAATATATACTTCAAAAACTTCTTGATGCTCCTCTTTACATATTCGAAAGAATCTATGATAAGCCCACCAATGGGATATTAATAGATCCCGCCTGTGGTGAGAATGTGATCACGAAAAAATTTCTAGTATTACACGATCTATACCAAGATGATTATAACAAACCAACTACATGGATTAAAACACATATTGGTTTTGTGTGCCCTATGATCGGATCGATCATTCTCCCCTTACAAATAGGACCCAAAACTTTGGAGGTAATATTTTCAATTATTCCATAACCGGATAAATTTCATTTGTGGCTAAGCCACCCTTGGCTTCATTCAATGAAAGCGGTCCCATCAGTGGTTCATAAATGTTTGAAGTTTCCATATGACAATGAAATATTTACCATACACCATAGTCGCTTTCATCCATTATTTTCTAAAGGTAATTTTTCCTTAGAAGCCTTTTGGCCTGCACCTATGGAACCCATCACCCCCCATAAATATTTATTTTTTTATAACGTATCAAAAGTTCAAAGCCAAATGCATAGCCGAGTTGTCTCTTCGTAACATGTCCCTATCAACTTTCACTCCTCCTATCCTAGATGAAACCATGCTTCAACCTAAGTCCAACATTGAACAAACCATACAACCTCATGAACAACCACCCTTACACACTTCCCCGCCATCATTTAAATGACCAAGAGAAAGTGAAACCAATCTTGTCATACCCACTGCATTAAATAAGTGTATAAAGCTAAATAGGAAGTGATTGACCCATCCTCTTCATTTTCTTTTGTTCTTCCCCCTTCAGAAGAGAACAAACCTATGATGACTCAATCCGCTCTTACACCTCAACAACTTCAAAACAGAATTAAATGAAACTGTGGTGCTAGAGAGTGTAGGCGTCATCATCGCATCCTCGCTCATCAGTCACCAATGGAAGAAAATAAATAAAACCAACCTCTACCTTTAAAAAAAGAAATAGATGATCATCCTCCTTCTCCTGACCCACCACAAGATATTCCAGTCCAACCTTCACAAAAAAATGAACAAATCCAATAGCCACAACTTTTAATACATCCTTCCTTGGAAATAATTCTTCGTCCTCCTATCATAATCAATCTTGATGATGATGATGATGAGGAGATCACAAAAATAGATGAAGAAGTGCATAATGATTTAAACTCTTTATTTTCATCTACCACAAGCTTAAATGATAAATCTTCTCAACCAAGTGAGGAACCTAGTACGTCTCCTAGTTCGGCACTTGTAATTATTCATTTGGATAGTCAACTACCCTCACAATATATTGAACATGATTGGGAGGTAGACGACTTGTTAGATGGTTGACTTTCATTTTCCTTACTAGCCCTCTTGCATTTATTTTCTTTTCACTTCTCATTTTAGTTTGTTTGTATGTGTGTATTGTGTTCCCCTGTGTCATGTGTTTGATGTTTTCTCTCTCATCGTACACTTCTTCTATTTTTACCTCTCTTATTCTATATGTCATACATTTCCTTTTTCACTATTGTTTTGTGTTCTTGTTTATATCTCTCATACTTAGACTATGAAATGAAAATTCTCTTCTCTATTTGATTAATCTCTAGCCCAAGAAAGAAATTCATTTCCCAAAACATAGACATTTCAATTTCTTTTTGCATCTCTTCCACAAACCTCTTGCACATATTTTCATTTCCTCCAAAGATAATGTCATCAACATAGACTACTACAATCAAGATTCTATCATTTCCAATATTAAAGTACAATTTACTATGATCTGTCGTACCTTTATTAAAACCTTGTTAAATCAAATACCCGTCTAACCTTGCATACCATTCTCTAGTATCTTGCTTCAACCCTATGAACCCCAATCCTAAACCTGCACAAGCATAGAAAACAAACACAATATTAGATCCATATGCAAGTTAGAACTAACATTCCCCATGCAATTCATCTATAATGCTCAAAATAGGAAAGAAATGAAGAACAAAACAAGAAAAGCTATTAAATCTTATTTAAGCATGTAAACTTTCAATCCCATGGGGGAATTGGTAAAAAATTGATGTGGAAATTGGCTCTTTCCCAACTCCTTTGCAAGCTTGATTAAGATTGATCCACTTGATGATGAAGAACAATGAGCTTCCTTGATGAAATCTGTAATAACCTAGCTATGATGATGGAAAAATGCTATGGAAATGCATGAATTTTCTCTAAATATGAAGATAGTAAATTTTCTCTAAGTTTTGGATCCAAAATGAGAAGAAGAGCCTTCTATAAATAGAAGAACAAGATGGAAGAATGAGAAAAATGGAGGAATGTGGGATCATTCAACATCTAATGCCTAAATGCCACTTTTCAAGATGTGAATGGATGAAGAATGAGCACATTTTGGTGAATGTGCACAATAAATGATATTAGGTGGAACTTCAAATTTATGAAGTGGCCTGTTGGAGGGAGAAAATAATGACTTACATGCCACTTGGCTCAATGCACAAGGACATGTAAGAGGAGTTAAATGCTTTGTTGGAAGGACAAATCCCATTTGGAGGGATTTTCAAATTTGGAGGAATATTCCCTTTTGATACCATGTTGAAAGTAATTAGGAGATTTATTAAATCAAAAGAAATGATTTATTAAGCAAGTGGAAAAATCTAGAGAATTTAGGGGTTAATATTAATTTAATCAAGATTTGATTAAATTAAAAGGAGATTAGTTGATGTGACAATTTGATTTATATTTTTGGATTGATTTAAATCAAAGTTGAGAGGAATATGATTTAGATTTAATCAAATAAAGATTTTGATTTATTTAATTAAAGAGGGATAATCTTAGATTAAATTAAATAAGGTTTAATTTATTTAACTTAATAGAAATGACTTTAGAAATTTAATAAAATAAAGTGGATTGTTTAATTAAATAGAGACTATAGGGTTAATTAAATAAGATTGATTTATTTAATTAACAAGAGATAACTTAATTAGATAAATTTGATTTATTTAATCAATGGATGAAAGGTGATGAATTTAATCAAATAAGGGCTATCTGATTAAATGACTAGAAAAGAAGATGATTCAGGATGAAACGGTGTTAGTAATCAAGATCAAGTGTGACTAGTACATTTTTCGTGTCTACATTTTTCCCCTCTTTGAAGCAAAGTACTTGCTGCATTGATTCGAAGAATAACCTGTCTCTATCAAAATTCAAAAAAAAATTGATTTTCAAAATTTTCCCCACTACTACCTCAACAAGAAGAAACATGTTGATATACTACCCCCTCAAGAGATCGAACGGAAATTTTGGGTTTTTGGGTGATCTCACGGAAAAAGAGGACAAGGTGCCCGATGGGTCCAAAAAAGCTCCAAGATGCCAAAAACATGCAAAACGTGGAAAAAAAAGATGCAAAATAGCCTTCAATTGGGAGAAAATGGGATCGGGGGTCCAAAACCCTAGCTGGATGGCTAAATAGGGTCAAAAAACCCTAACTTTTAGGCTTAAAATAGGCCTCAAGGGGCCACTTCAAATTCATTTGCACACATAGCCTTTTAGAGATTTCTACAATTTGAGCCCTAAGGACTGATCAAGATGGCACAATTCATGTTTCCACGACACATTTTTGAGTGCATGTGAGTGTACCAAAGGCTTCCTGGCATAGGACTAGTGGTATGTCATCTTGTCCCGACCTTTTTTTTTTAATTTTCGACCACATTTATTAGGGTTTAGGAGACAACAAAGTCAAGAAGTGTTATATAGCGCCACTGAAAAGCTTAAATTTTTGTTGCACGGCCTAAATTGCACCATAGATGCACATAGCGCTACAATGATAGAGTTTTAAAATTAGGGTTTTCATGCAAACTACGTCGCATATGCACATAGCGCTATGGTGGTCCTCTTTGAAATTTAGGGTTAGGGGTCAAACTAGGCCACTTTCAAACTGTGCCACGATGGCAGAGTTAGGAACTTTTAGGCTCTTATCAGTGCCATATAGCACCACTTATCTATTCAAATTGTGACACATGTGTAAATAGCGATGCATATGCTGATTTGGTTGAATGAACTTTAAACAGGATCATGTTTTTTTTATGAAACTTGACATGGTGACCTTCCTGGTGTAGGAGGACATGGAGCTAGTCCATTCATGAGAGCATAGGTCATCCATCTTGGCCAGATTGACTCAGGATCCCCCATTGGATGAGGTACTCTAGGAGAACCTAGTGGAAATTGGCCTATGGTACAGTGCTTATGCACCTCTTGTTCAGACACACTTAGGGATGATGACAACACTGGTGGAGCACTGGCACAATGAGACAACCTCATTCCACCTCCCCATAGGCGAGGCCACAATGACCCTGGAGGACATGTGGTGCATTCTACATTTTTTGATCCATGGAGAGAGAGTCATCTATGATGTGGAGGTCGGCAGGGAAACCTATTATGATATCATGGGCATGGACGATATTATTTTTTTAGAGGGCTAGATCAAGCTCAAGCAGTACAAGCATGTGGTACTACCTTTCAGATTGATAGTAGCTACAATTATTTTGAGACTCGTGGCACCAAATCGATGCGGGTGATACTTCAACCTAGGATGGGGGCTTGCTTGGGAGTGGATGCTCTGACGAAGGAAGTGCTTCACCTGGGGACTAGTGATATTGGCCTTGTTGTACCATGATCTTCAAGAGTTTGCACACTACAATAGCAAGTCCATTGGCTCAAGAGTCACCCTACTACATATTTGGGCCTGGGAGCACATTGCAGTGCCTCACCTTGTGAGAGTCGTTCCTGATGACATGGAGCTAAATGACCCAATCATCTAGAGATACAGAGGCAGATTGTCTTTTTCACACATAGGAGTAGTAGGTATTCGTCACTAGTTGTGAGTCATTGATGAGATGATATTTTTCACTTGGAGGCCCTATCTTGGGATGTTAGCTTGGTATGATGATGTAAAAAAACTATTTTTTCTAGGAAATATCAACTAATGTAGGGTAGGGAGCATACCATGATTGAGAGGTATTTTCCTAATAGATTGGCCTAATAGTTCGGAGACACATAGGACCGACTCGATGACTAGTACATGGCCATCTTTGCATGTACTATGAGGGAGATGAAACAGGGTTAGAAGATCCCAATAGCAGATGAAGTATAGAGCTTTATGCAGCTAGTGGCTAGGCCATGGCCTTATGATCAAGGATAGGCAGACTTGGGGACCACACAAGCATATAGAGATTGGTTATGTCCTCCAGTTCAATTAGCAGTTCTAGGTGCATAGATTTTGAGGAGGAGATGGAGAGGACGAGGTGTAGGGCACAGGCAGGGCCGAGCAGGCAAGGGAGATGGCAAAGAAGATGGAGATAGTGATGGAGGAAAAGGGGGAGGTTGACAACCTCCATACCAGCCACACCAACACCACAATTAGAGGGGGCCTAGAGATTAGGGGGCATCAAGATCATCCCAAGGATGGGGATAGGCAAGACCAAGATAGGCTGAGGACACTACCCAAAGATGGTCATCAGGACTAGCCACCCATCCAGCCACCACTATAGCCTGATTTAAGGGATGGATAGATATTACAGTTGTAGGCACAAGATGCCACCTTGACGGATGAGCTAGATCAAGCTCATGCAGAGCGGGACCAGGCCATCCAATAGAGATAGGCTATAAAGCTCAAGGTTGCACAGGAGATGGCCACTGACAGTAGCTTGAGAGCATGGCCGCATCCTCCTCCTAGAGTTCAATGTCATTACAAACATATAGGGAGGTAGTTTGAGAGGCTGATTATTACATAGTGCACTAGCATCAGGCCATGCCCCAAGCATCCCGAGTCCTATATTTTTCACAGCAGATAGGGTACCAGTCTCCAAAGGATCATGGAGAGAGATAGGCCAATGAGGGTGAGGGAAGCCAATAGGGCTAGCTCACTTTTTGATCAGAGATAGTATTCTTTTTTTTTTTGCAATCCATGGGCTTGTTTTTTGATAGCCCCATGGGCAATTTGTATGATATTGATTCATATACACACTTGATCCTAATTTTGTACCATGACAGTGTATTTTATTTTGATGATATATATGAGATGATATGAGATGATTCACCCGATATGATGATATGTTCTATTCTATTTTATGCATGATGAGATATTCTTACTTTCTATATGTGATGGTTTATATATGATCCAATGATTCTATCTTATGCAATGTATGATGTGATGTAGTGATTTATGGATGCATTTCTTTTTCAATATCTTTCCTTATGTATTTTTAATGGTGATATATGCAAATATTTTAGACTGACAAATCTATATTATGCACCTAATGGATGATGATGATAAAATGTATGAGATACAGTCTTTTTCTTTTTCATTATCTTCCTCATGTATGATATGGTGATGCATTTATGATATGATGATGATGCATAATGATATGATGTACATGGTATGAATGGATGGTATATATATGATGTTATATGATTTTTTAATGGATGTAAATGAGTTATATTATGATGCAATGGATTTTTTGATGATGCATATGATATGAGTTGATGATGCCTATGTGATGGTTCCCTTTATCTTTATGCAATGAATGCAAATGTCTAATTTATGAGATGATTAGAATAACCAATCTATATTAAATGCGACGATGAAATGCAATGCATGCGGTAAGATTAATGCTTTCCATATGATATGATATGCATTATGTATTATGTTGATGGTTTGTGGATGTAGGATAGATGCAATGGTAATGATTTGAGATTAGCTATCATGGTACCATGTTAGCACAAAAAGAAGATAGAAGAAAGGAAGAGACTCCAACAAGTCAAAAGATGATGATGACAATGATGATGATGATGATTCTTTGCTTACCAAGGATTTGGATTTTAAAAGGTCCAATTACCTTATGTTTGATAATACACACAGGCACGATACATCAAGGTATAAAGAACTAGGATGGTGTTGCACCTAGTGTGATGGACTTTGACTCAACAATTAGATAGGAGTACTCCTGTTCACACCTGACATACAGAACCTTGTTCAAAATTCAGTTCAGATATTCTAAACATCTCGAACCAAAACATAGAAAGGAAAGCCTTCTTATGTGGTCAACAAGACACCTAAAATAACCTCCCTACAAACTAAACAAAGCACGGATGACCAAGTTATATTACAAGAATATCCAACAAGCATAATAGATAAAAAGATAATGATTGTTGCCCCACTCCTTTCTCTCTAAATCCTTTTTTTTGGACATCATCAAGAGGTCATTGGAATGAGCGCAAATAAGATAAGTCAAAAGACAAAGATAAAGAAAATAAACAAGCTAATGTTCTTCAATATTGCTAGCCAAGACTAAACTATGGTGATGCCTGATGTTGATGTCCATTGTAGGAAGGATGCATCCTAGGACATGATGATATCAGATGATTGATTTGGGACTGATTGGATGATAGGCTATTGACACAAAGATTTGACCAACTTGTTTACTTACAGACCTAGACTTGAGACTTTGACATTTGAGTTTTCACTTTTGAACCTACTAGACTTGTTTCGGACTGTTTCACCAAAGGTTGAGGATGATGATTGATTTATTATGAGTGATGTTTATTTTGGGTGAAATCAAGATGATGTGGTTGGATTTTTCAAATATTTGGATGTTTTTGATGTTTTTGAAATGTTTTGAGGTTGTTTTGGTATATTTTGAGATTTTTCAAATGTTTTAATTTTCAATTTTTTTGAGGTTTTCTCAAATTTTGACCAAGAGACTAACTTAGAGACCTATCCTAGGGGCCTCAGGGGCTGATCAAAGATTAGCCTTCCCTACATTATACATGTAGAGACCACATAGTTCGACTAAAAAAGACTTGATTATTGATGAGATATGAACAAATGAACTGCCAGTTTATTATGACAAACTCCTAAAGGACTAACGTAAGTGTCTCGAGGGATGATCAAAGATCAACCTTTCCTACGTTCAAAGCTTAGAGACCCGTAGTTCTACCAGACAACTCTTTTTTTGACTTTTTGACTGAGCTTTTGACATGTTTTAGGATTTTGATATGTTTTGGATGTTTTGAATTTTCTAATTTTATGAAAGTTTTTGGATTTTTTTAAATTTTTGGATGTTTTTGGATTTTTTATTTTAGGAAGACTTCAAGGATATACATGAATCTGATCCGATGCAAGAACATCCCCCAGTGGAATGTAGTAGACTAATCCAATAAAGGTAGGATAAACTAACTTTGAGGATGGGTCAAGTAGTACTAGGAGGGACCATGAGGCAAACATAGGACCAAGCTATGGTGCAGATGTGGATGAACGATGGATGGAAATATAGAATGTGATGGATGATGGAAGTATAATGGATGATAAAAATCATAATGGATGGATGATGCAGAACAAGTTATGAAGATCTGGGTGGATGGAAAGTGCTTATTTACACAAGGCACCTATTTTCCAGGTTTTCACCAAGGTACTTGTCCAAAGCACCACTGAAGTGGTTTTCACTAGAGGATGATTTTTCTCTTTACTGTTTTTGATCCTTTTTCTAATTTTTTTTTGGATTTTTTGCTTCTATTTTTTTTTTTTGTCACCAAGACACCTGTTTGCTAGGTTTTCATCAAGGTGACCATTTGTTAGGACATTTTTCTTTTCTTTTTTGTATTTTTTGGTTTTATTCCCTACAATATTAGGCATAAAATTTTTTGAGATGGGAGTTGTTCATGGGCTCCTACAAAGGTTCCTCTTCGGGTGTTAATAGCTGATATGCCCCTAACTTGTAGCTTGTTGTGATAACGAATGGTCCCAACCAATTGGGTTCAAACTTTCCCTTTCCATTTGGATTTGGAACATTCTTTTGATTTTCCTTTAGCACAAGTCCTCTAACCTAAAAGGATTTGATCCTGATCTTCTTATCGTAACTCCTCTTGAGGCAATTTTGATAGACCTGTAGATGATTCAAGACATCCATACACCACTCATCTAGCAATTCTAGCTCATTCAGTCGTGATACCCAATATTATTCATCTATGATAATATTTTGCAATGATATCCTTAGGGATAGAAGCTTGATCTCAATGGGGAGTATCGCTTCTGATTCATAGACCAGGGAGAATGGGGTGGCACCTGTGGGTGTGTAGGTGCTTGTTCGATAGGCCCATAGGGAGGGATTTAATTCGAGTTGCTAATCACAACCAGCTTCATTGACCATTTTCTTGAGGATTTTTAGGATGGTCTTGTTTGTAGCCTCCTCTTGGCCTTTTCCTTAGGGATAATACCGGGTGGAAAAGTGATGTTGGATTTTGAATTTGTGGCATAGGTCACAAACATCCTAATTCTTGAAAGGTGTCCCATTATCTGAGATAATGGCTTGGGGACACCATAACTGAAAATTAAGTAGTTCGAGATGAACTTTGATATATGCTTTCTAGTGATATATGTCATGGGGATGGCTTCCACCCACTTGGTGAAATATTCAATGTTAGTGATGATAAACTTGTGTCCACTAGATGAGGTGGGGGTGATTTTTCCAATGAGATCGAGCCCCCACTATGAAAAGAGCCATGGTGTCACAATCGGATGGAGCTCTTGAGCTGGTACATGGATGAGGTCCCCATGCTCCTAACATTGTAGACATCTTTTGGCATAATCATGTGCTCCTCTTTCCATTGTTGGCCAATAGTACCCTGTCCTTAGCAATTTCTTAGCCAAGGTCATTTTGCTCGAGTGTGAACCAAAAATGTCATTATGTACCTTGGTTAAAGCAGTCAAGGCTTCCTCAACTTTTAAGAAATGTAATAGGGTTCCTTCAATGCTTCTACGGTAAAGGGTATCTCCTAGGATGACAAAACGAGATGCTTTTTTGACAAAGGCTTTTTTTACTTTTAGGGTTATGTCAGCTAGGACTCCTATTCTCAGATAACTGCATATATCATGTTGCTAGGGATCACTAGGACCAATAATTTTGCACACAAATTCCAACTCTGGTACCTTGAATACATGCACGAGAAGCTTCTCTACGAGGAATTCTTGTGTTGGGACGTTGCACAGGATTTCTAGGAGTGATTCAATTGTAGCCATTGCATTTGTTGCTCTGTTATTTGCTCTTGGTAGCTGCTCAAATGAGATATCAATGAAGGAATCCTTAAGACTTTCCACCAATTTCTTGTAGGGAGTCAACTTGTCATCTTTTGTTTGGTACTCATCATTTACTTGATTGATTATGAGTTGTGAATCCCCGTATACCTTGAGTGCTATTATCTACCATTGCACTACTATTCTTAGCCCTATGACAAGAGCTTCATATTCTACTATGTTATTTGTGCATCAGAATGACAAATTGTATGATTTTGGAATGCAATATCCATATGGGGTGATGAAGAAGATCCTTGCCCCCTATCCATGTTGCATGTAGGATCCATCAAAGTAAATTTTCCAATGATCTGCTACACTTATGTTGAAGATTGATTCATTGGGGAATTTTGAGACAAGGAGATTGATATATTGGTGCTTCTTCCAGTTGATCTGTGATGGCTTTCTCTTTGATAGCTTTGTGTTCTACATACTCAATATCATGCTCTGTGAGAATCATAACCCATTTTTCTATTTGTCATATGAGAGTTGCTTTGGATAATAGGTACTTAAGAGGGTATATCTTTGCAATGAGTTTGATTTGGTGGGCTAGCATGTAATGTCTAAATTTTTGAGCTACAAAGATCACTTCCAAGCAAGATTTTTCAATGGGTGTGTAGTTCAGCTCATGCTCCATCATTGTTCTGCTAATGTAATAGATGGCTCTATCTTTAGCAATTTCATCATGTTGGACTAAGAGAGTGTCGAGAGCTTCTGATTTTGTTGATATGTATAAGATCAAGGGTTTTCCTAGGATGGGTGGGATGAGTACTGGTGGTGTGAGTAAATACTCCTTGATCTTGTTGAAGGCCTGATCACATTTTTCATCCCATTTGTGTCCTACCCCCTTGTGGAGTAGATGAGAGTACGAGATTTTGTTATCTTCCAATTGTGTTATGAATCTACGGATGGACTGAAGTCTTCCTTGTAGGCCTCTTAGTTGCTTTAGTGTTTTGGGTGCCTCCATTTTGAGATTTCCTTGACCTTAGCTGGATCTACCTCAATTTCTCTCATGGATACAATGTATCCTAGGAGCTTGCTTGATTGGACCCCAAAGACACTTTTTTGGATTTAAGTGGACCTTGTACTTTTCAAGTCTGTCAAAGATGGCACTCAATGTTGCTATGTGGTCTCATCTTTTCCTTGATTTGGCTAGTATATCATCCACATAATCCTCCATATTTTTTATGGATCATATCATGAAAGATTAGTGTCATAGCCCTCTGATAGGTTTCTCCTTCATTATTCAACCAAAACAACATCATATTCCAACAATATGCCCCCATGGGCAAGTGAATTTTTTTTTATGTTGGTCTTCTTTAGCTATCATGATTTGGTTGTAGCCTAAGAATCTATCCATCAACGATAGCATCTCATGTCCTGCTATCATATCCACTATCATATCAATGCTTGGTAGTGGAAAGTCATCCTTGGGACATGCCTTGTTGAGGTCTCTAAAATTTGTGCAAATGTGGATGCTCCCAGTGGGCTTTGAAACAAGAACAATGTTTGAGACCCATTCTAGATAATCTATTGGATGTATGAACCCTACATCAAGGAGCTTCTACAATTCCATTTTGACCAACAATGCAATCTAAGGATGCATCTTTCTAAGCTTTTGTCTAATTGGCTTTGCTTCAGGATACACAGCTAGGTGATAAACCACAAACTCTGGGTTAATCCCAGGCATGTCGACATAGGTCCATGCAAAGTTGACATTTCTTTCTCTTAGGAATGCAACTAGGAGTTCTTGTTCTTTCGTTAAGAGAGACTGGATAGAATTTTATCTGTGGTACCTCTTCTATTCCCAAGTTGACCAAATTGCATGTTTTTTCCAGAACCACTAACTTCTCCTGATGGATTGCACTAAGAGGAAGATTGAATCCTTCATCCTCCAGTGCCTCAGGGAGGTTTTCACCATCGGATACATCCTTTATCTTTAATTTTTTTGAGTTAGAGAGTGTCACAGTGTGGTTTTCACTCAAATACCTAGAGATTATTCTCAATTTTTCACTTTTGTGATTGAAGGATTCAATCATTTCCCCATAATAGGCTTGTGTGTCCAGTATGATGTCAAATGCAGCCTTGTGATCTCTATATGGTATAATATCCTATAGTCCCATGAATTCCAAGAGTTCCTCATCATTTTAAAATGTGTCTAGAATTGGTGGTCCTTGTTGGTCATAATCGATGAGCTAGGGATAGACTAGATTTATATCATGGGTTTGACTAGTTGACTCAAATGACAAGGTTCTAATCATGAGGAGAGAGGTATCCTTGAAAAGCATAGGTAAATTGGTTAATGCATCCTCCTCATCACTACTACTACAGACATCGGCTATGTCAAATGTGAAGTTATCTATGACTCGGCTTGTGGATACGAGTAAGAGAAGTTCTGTTGCTGATAGCTAAGGGTGAGTCTTGACTGCTTTAACTAGGGGACCTCTGCCATGTATTCTCACACTTGGAGGGGTACATATGAGGCCAAGATTTCTCATGTGTGTCTCAAGAATGAGGGATATTAAGAGACCATTTTCATTTTCTCCAAGTCTCTTATTTTTTGTCAAAGCCCATACTAAGCATCATTTGTAATCCTTTTCTGCTTTCATCCATAGGTAGATCAGGCACAGGCCTTTCATCTTGGTACAGTAAGTTGGATATGTCTCTTTCATCCACCACCTCTTGACTTAGATCTCCCCAACTTTTGAATTTGGAGGGTTCAACTTTGAAGGTTTGGGATGATGTTTAAACTAGTTGGGGTTGCCCATGAGACCTAGGGGATTGAGATAACTCCCCTACCACGAAAGTACCTTTCTTCATTTTATAATCCCCACACCTATTTTCTTAGACAATGACTTTGCTTTCAAAAATATTAGGGATGGCAGGTGTCTTTGTCTCAAAAGTGGAGGCCAAGGTAGTTGGGTCTACATAAGGAGTTGAAGGGCTTTCATCATTCTTCGGCACTTGGGGGATTTTATAATATTTTTCTTCTAGGATTTTGCAGTAAGAAAAAGGTTCGAGATCCCCATGAATCATGACCTCTTGGTTTTGGTATGTGAACTTGACACACTAGTGGAAGATTGATGCAACTGCTTGCATCCCATGGATCCACGGACATCCCAGAAGAATGTTGTAAGGAAAATCAAGGTCAAGGACCTGGTAGGTGGTTTCCATGATGGTTAGTCCTACTTGAATAGGGATTTGGATAGTGCCTTGGGACACTCTTTCTTGATCATCATAAGCCTTGATTGTGATTCCTTTTCCTTTCTCAATGGAGTCCTCTAAGATTCCCAAATTCTTTATAAGCTTGAGGAAATAGATGTTTAGAACTACACCCCCATCCTCTTTTAACTGTGTTCTTATGAACCAGGACCTCAAGGTGGAGTACGCAATTGTGAGACGGTTGGGTGGGAAAGTCCTTATTGGAGAATGTGGGGAGATTTGGGTTGATAATTTTTCTGACCATAGCTTGGAATTTTTCAGTATCAAGATCCATGGAGATGGTGGATGAAGCCAATACTTCCTCAAGGATCTTTCTGTGTGCGGGTGATATCTTCAATAACTCCATGATGGAGACCTAAGTAGGGGTTCTCTTCAATTAATCTAAGACATTGTAACCACTAGGAACAAATCTTGGATTTGAGGTGGATGTCCTAGGTGGCTGTGATAACCCAACAATGGTGATTTTTCTATCGCGTGTGGTGACTCCACAATCAGCTTTGGCTCCCTTGATGTTAATGATAGTGACCCATTCATCTAGAGATGCAATGAAATGGTCATACACATGGTTCACATTGGCGTACTTTTTCTTTCCTTTATCATTGTTACTATTTCCCTTGTTATGATTGGGCATCAGATTCATGTAGATCTTTAAGTCTTGGTTTCCTATTGGTTGTTTGAAATTTATGATTTTTTCATCTATGAGGTCTTGGATCAATTTTTTCAACCTCATGCAATTAGCAGTTGTATGCCCCTTGATTTTGTGGAAATCACAAAGGTGCTTTCCATTGTACCATGGTGGTTTTACCAAGGGCTCTTGATAGTTGTTATAGGTGGGAACTGTGATGAGTTTCTCTTGCACCAATTATCTTTTCATGATAGATTCAGTTGATTCCCCAAGGGGTGTGTACTTTCTCTTGGGATAATTTTTGTTTTGCTGAGGGGGTCTGCCTTGATTGTCCCCGTTGTTGAATTTTTGGTTGTTCGGATGTTGTGTGATAGTGTTGGCTTATCGATTGTTCTAATTGTTGGCTTGTGGTTGTTGAGGTACTTGTGTGTTTTTTTAGGGAGCACTAATGACAAATTTGGCATCAACAACACCATCGTTGGTAACATTCCTATATTTTTCCCATGTGCAAGGTTTGTCATTATAGCCGGTGGATGGGTGACTTTCTTGATAAGAAGGTGTTTCCCCTTGTGAGACAAGGGCTTGTTCAATATTGAACACCTTATGAATCAACTGGTCGTAGGTTGTGATGCATTGCATCTTGAGATGGAAGGACATGATTACTTCTAGATTTGCGATAATAGTGCTCACTTGTTCCTCCAACATGGCCCATTTTCTTTTGTTGGCTTTTGATCACCATCATTGCAAGAATGAAGCAAACGTCGCTCCCTTAGATTGTCTCATAACTGATAGTTCTTCTACGCTCACATCTATAGCTATGTTGAAGGCATAGTTTTGCACAAATGCATCCATGATTTCCTAGAATTTCTTGATTCCTAAGAGATGGGAGAACCAGTCGATGGTTGATCCTACCAAAATCCAAGGGAATAGTCACATTAGGTAAGTTTCGTCGTATACGACCTCCATGCAGTGTACCTAGAATTCCCTAATATGATCTTCAAGGTTTCCTGTCCCACGATACTTGTCAAATTTTGGGATCTCAAATCCTTTGGGAATGGTTTCATGATAATGCTCCTATCGAACGGATAGGGGCACAAGTTCTTTGGTGGCCTTGTGGTTTTCCCTGATTGAAGATCGATCACTTGTTGTGAAAGAAATTTGATTTGTGTTGATACATCATCTTGAGGATCAAGAGGTGGGATGAAGGTGTTCTGCATTGCTTCAATTGTTGGAGGGATGGGTGGATTAGTTGGTGTGTTGGTGGACGGTGTTTACACATTTTTTTGCACCAAGTACGCCTGTGATTTTTCTTGTACCAACAATGCTTGTTGTTGGTGCTATTGATGTTGTGCTAATAATGGTTGTTGTTAAGCTTGCTACTATTTTTGTGCGAACAACGCTTGTTGTTGGGATGTCAGTTGGGTTGCTTCTTGTTGCTCTTGATATTGTTGCAAGGATTTTCGGTATTCTTGTTGCTGTGCAAGGTATTGTGCTTGCACCCATGCTTGCACTTGCACTTGTGCTTATTGGGCAACTTGGGTGGCCTGAACGGCTTGAGCGGCTTGAGCAGCTTGAGAAGCTTAAGCAGCTTAAGCAGCTTGAGTGGCTTGTTGGGCTTGTTCTTGTTGCAATAATGCTTGGGCTTGTGCCTGGGTGACTTGTTGTGCTTGTCAAGCTTGTGCTACTTGTTGTACGACTTGTGTTTCTTGGGTAGCCTGAGCAGCTTGTGCGGCTTAAGTAGCCTGAGCATCTTGAGCAACCCGAGTGGCTTGCGCTACTTGTTGAGTGGTTTGTGTTTGTTCCACAACTTGGTATTGTTGGAGTGAATTTTGGTAGGCTTGGTGAACTTGTAGTGCTATGTTGTACTGGATTTTTGTATTTGGATTTGGTGATGGTGATGGTGGATTTGGGATGTTAGATGTGGTGGTGAGTGGCTGAGATGTGTTTTGAGTGATTGTAGTGGTTGGTGTGATAGAGGTGTTGGTTTCTTGATAGACCATGTTTTGGGGTGTTGGAATTGATGTCATTGCTTGGATGGATGCCACCTGTTGTTGCGATATTGGTGGTATACTAAGAGGATTACATGCAACGATTTGATTGGTGTTTGACAGATTGCCTTGAATTGATTGATTTGTGTTAGGGAGTGAGGGGAGCCCTAAACCAAGAAATGATGTCGATGTTGGTAGTGGAGGAAATGGTGGTAGAGGTGGTGATGGTAGTGATGGAATCGGTGGAAGGTTTTCTGGACCAGATGAAGATGAGGCCCCAAAAAGTCCACCTGGTTCAAATAGGCCTGCTTGTTGCAATGGAAGGGAAACTATGGCGTCAAGAGCATATTTCGGTGTTGCATGGAAAGATGTGTTGTTGGAATCATGGAATGTGAGTGGGACATATTGGTGGAGGGGATTTTGGAGAATGGTGCTTGATGTACCTATGATGGTATTGGCGTCCAGATTATGATTATTGAAAAGGGGGTGTTTTTGAAGGGCATGGAATAATGAACTCCCCTTGTTAACAATAGGTTTTGTGGTGGAAATGGATGATATGGATTATAGAATTGGTTGAATGACACTTTGAGTGGGTGAGGCATGAATGGTACAAGCATCATGAAAGGCTTCTCCACAATAGTGCTCACATTGAAATCGGGAGGAAGTTTAGCTCCTTCTTTTGACAATTCAAGCATGTATTGGGAAGGGTTTAGTTTTATCATGGTCTTGACAAGTCTATGGTTGTCGGGGTTTTGAAGCATTTCAGTGATCTCATCTTGGGTCATCCCCAATTTGGTGATGTCTTCCACTTGCCATTCCTCTTGAGGCTTTGTGTTCTAAGAGAAAGATCAGGTAGTGGGTTGCTAGGTACAACATGATTGATCTCAGGTGTAATTTGACTTAGGTCACTCAAAGTTGATGTTTCTTTGTTGTTATCCATGTTCTTCTTGTGTTGTGATCTCATTTGAACCATAAAATAGGGATCAATTTTCAAGAATGTGGGAGATGAATCTCTAATTCTTTAGATTGATCTAACTTTAGGCACAAAAAGAGAATCTCTAGGATTATTTAAGGATCAAAGGTGTGATGGTGAAATATGTGAAATATGGATGATATGTATGATTAAACTCTTAGAAGATCTTGAGGATGATGGTAGACTTCTGAGACTTTTTGGATTCTTGGATTCTTGGATTTTGATTTTGACCTTGATTTGGTTTCAAATTGTTTTGATTTTTGGAATTGGATAATGAACAAATAGATCCTAATATGTTGGATGTTATCTATGGGATGGACTTGTTCACAAGATGATAATTTGACTAAGTGTAGGGAGAAAGATGCAACTACCCTAACCTAACCAAACAAGATGATTCGATGATAATTCAACTAAGCATATGGAGAAGGATACATCTACACATACCTATCCAAACAAAATGTTTTGATGTTTGATTCAAGGATTTTGTTTCATGGATTTTCCAAAAAAGTCTAGCAAAAAGGGTGGTTTCAATATTTTCAAGAGTTGTTGGTGAGATGATTTTGATTTATGTTTGAAAGATGGATGAAGATTTTGATTTGATCCTTATGTGTACCTAAAAGGACTCTTGTTTACATGACATTGGTGTTGAAGAACATGCAATACTTCCTATACAAGATGCTCAAATTTCTAAAAAAGACCTAGATTTTGACAATAGTAAAATGAATACAAATTTGGATTGTTTCTTGATGTGCGTTTGTAAAAATTGAAGGTCAATCTTTCTCAGAATTCATAAAGCATAGACAATATTTTCTTGCAAGATTTTTGACTGAGACCTTTGGATTTTGGTTTTCAAACTTTGATCTTTCAGGAAATCATTTGGAAGAGTACATGTGTGAGGTTAAATTTTTCTTTAGCTTTGCTTAATGACTTCATTTTACCACAAACAATTCTTGATTATATTTTCAAACTATATGTCTAATGTCCTAACTTCTTATCATCCCACAAAGTGCTTCATGTGGAAATCAAGGAAATCAAGGAAAAAATTTCCTATTGTTGACTTTAGTGAGAAAATGGAGATATAGATTCAAATGTTTAGAAACCTCTAAGGATAGAATCCCTGGGGAAAGCAATAACACTCAAATTTTGTTAAAGGTATTTGCTCCCCTAAAGGGTTTGAAATTTGATGTTGATGTTGAATGTTTGTTTTCCCAATGTTTACAATCAAGCAAAGTGTTTTTTATTCCAAGAACATGCACAACCCTATGGATATGAAAGACAGTATTTGTTGAGTTCCCACTTGGATAAATCCAGCTACACCTACTCTTAGTAGATGATTAGATGCTTGACCACATAGGCTCCCCCTTATAGTGCACTTGCTTCTTGGGTCAGCCAAGCATCAATACCCATGAAACTCCCATGGCATACTTCTCATCTCTACTAAGAGTCGCAAAACATGGGACGGCTTCAGAATGACCATTCTTGCACCAACAAGTAGAATAAGGATTTTGGCCTTTCTAAAGAAAGGTTCTAGTAGGGGCATTCTATTTTTTGGGGGATCATCCATGCAGTGAGAGACCATTGTTGCCCTTCTCGTCAGAACAATCCTCATGATACTTGTCTTTCCTCAAGTACCCACACTTATATACCGATTGGAAGTCGCTTGGCTTTAGCATGTTCCCGGTTGGGTCATTCCTTTGGGTGATTAATTTTTCCCACAAGACGAGCCCTCTAAGATAACATAAAAGTGAGAAAACACATCCATAGTTTGATTCATCTTTGTTGAGAAATAAAGAGAGAACACACACGATATATTCCACTCACACTCGCAAGTTTTTTCCAATTTTAAGAACCCAAATGAAGTGTGGAGGCAATCACTTACACAACTTAATATCACAAAATTCTTTTGATTCTCAAGATTGTTGTGAGGCATGAGAGAAGTGCATACGTCTTTTAGATGATATTATTTTGGGTAGATGATTACAAAACATAGAAGCACATGTTCATTTTAATCCTTCAAAGTAAGAGTTAGTTCTTTTTAAGCACTAAAAGGAAAAGTGAAAGTTGCTCATTCAATTGTTAACCTTTAAACAATATCTAGTAAATTTGCCTAAGGTTCTTTTTAATCTTTTTGTCTTGTTCTTTTTAAACCCAAATTGAAATCTATGAGTCCTACCAACATGAAAGATATAAAATTCTTAGAGACACTAATACATTTGACTACAAAATACGACAAACTATCCAACAAAATATGTAAAATTTGATGTTCGTCGGGTGCTTGTAAAATTTGATGTGTAATTTCCAATTTTTTGAAAGTTTATCCCCGACGTTCATTAAAATTTCGACGAACCTGGGGTTCATCAAAATGTCGGCTATTATTTTCATCGAATGTTCGACAAACATGAAAAAATTTTAAAAATCAAAATTGTGGGTGACATAAAGAAAAGTGAGTTTAGCACGATTTATTCGACAATGTTTTGCTCTACTTGAGATAGTTTGTGGAGAACTAGGGCCGATTTTCTTAGGAAAATGAGAAAAAAGTCAAGAAGATGCTCCTTGGCGGGTTGAGGGTAGTCATTGTCTTTTTGCAAATTCGGTTGTGAAATTGATTTAGTTCGAGGTTTGAAAATCATATTTTTAAGCAACATCTCATCATATTTCATTTTTAGAGGTTAAGGGTTTGAGAATTTCATGTCCAGATTTTGTTGTGTGGAATCACCATAAGATCACAACGGAGGAACAGATTCTTGTGACTGTAATTATGTGATCCATAACTATATTGGTCATGTGGCACAGTTGTGCTATAAAAAATACAGGATGCATTCATGTGTGACCAAGTTTAATGTGGCTATGTTGTGATAGAAATGGAGGCACTCATATAATGTAGTTAATTCAGGTTGTATAATGTAGGTGTCAATAATCATCATTGGGTGCATTCAGGTTGTCTCAAGTTTAACAGGATAGGATATGGTATAGCATGATGGTGATGCCTCTCTTGCTGCAATAAGAGCCTATAACTACGGTTGATATCTGAGTGGTTGTGTTATATCAATTATGTAGTGCATTCAAGCACAACCCATGTTTAATGGGCTATTCTAGAGAGTGATCAAGATTTTCCTAAACCTTATGAATGTTACTTGACATATATTTGCGTAATCTAAAATTCCTTGAGAGGCTTTTGAAGTATCAATGTATCCTATATAGGGTTTTCAGAATGATTTCTTTTAATTAAAAAATAAATAAATGATGTGTATTTCCACAGCAATTAGATAATGTGGAGATCTCCTAAATCTGCTTGACACACTATCCTCTTTGGCACTATATTCATTACTCCAGCTACTAGGTTTTGCATGTGAAATCTTTAATATCTTCATGAGTGGCTTTTAAAATAGATCATAGCCTTTGCTTTAATCCTTTTTCATGGTAACCCTTGAGTTCCATAATCCACCTTCAATCTCTTCTAAGAACGATGTCTTAAGCTAGACTGCATAGTATGCATATAAAACAAGTCCTTCATACCTGCCATTGTTCCAAACCACCACTCACTGCCTTGCTTAAAATGTTGCCTCCATAAGCACAATAGCATGTTTTAAAATCATGGTTGCGAGTGATTGACCATTAAGGTCACCACTTTCATCATGAAGATGCAATGAGATTTTTGTCTTCAAACTCAAGGCATTATGGAAGATAACATTGTGAATTTTTTGTTGTGTACGATTCAATTTTCTTGCACATTTACTGCTTCTTGAACTTCCTTTAAGGCTGGGTGTATTGCACCCCTCGGTACCAATCTCAAACAACTCACTCACACTATCACTTGAAGATTCCTTTCATGAGCATCCTTCTATAAAATCAAACGATGCCCTATAAACTACCTACTTACTACAGGGGACTCATTGTTTCATGGTATTGTAGTTCTTAAGATCCTTCAACCTTAGTGACACTACTTCATAGTCCACAAGGTATTATTCACTATTTTCCCATCTTTGGCGAGTCTCAAAAAACTGCTCAAACATGCAATCCACTACCTCCATTATACAATATTAATGGCTAAGAAGAAACATTGAACCTATGATTACCACTGTTACTTCATTTGAATACTCATTCCCTAATTGCATTTTCCTTGTCTAACACTACAAAAGCATTTGAAAAACCCTTAAGGTCAGCAAGGGGTAAAAGGAAACTCACTATTAAAATCTCCACTTTACTAGCAAAGGTTTTGAGCTTTATTATCTTATCCTTTGCTTAGCACGTTTTTGGTATCACATCTCAAGTAGTATCATTCTTCTTTTCACCGTAGATTGCATTTTACAAATGTCGATTAAAGCTACATAGTGTGCTTGTTATTGGCTACAATCTTTAGATTACCAAGATTTTGTTATTACCTACAATATCTCAATCTTTCTAGTATTGCAACCTCACTAATCCGCTATAGTTATTGTTTATGTTTCTATGGAGGCCTAGGGTTTGTACCCTAATCATGCTCTTACCAATGCTTCTATTATTTTTTATTAGGGCTCTCTCAATGTTGAGGGCCCTAGGGAT
>VDFB02340976.1:0-28536 GCA_007258455.2 Sequoia sempervirens
GAAATAAAGCCAAAGGAGGTTATGAGATAAACTTTAGCAGAACCTATTTTAAATATGATGAAGTAAGCCATGGGGAAATTTAATTTCCAAAAGTGGAGAAAGAACAACTATGAACTAATAAGATTATATTTTTAAAGAGAGTGATGAATTAGGCAATAAGATAAATATTGTGATGGTATAATGTGGAGAGAAATTCATGTTATACTAGGTCCTACTAAAGCCTACTAAAAATGATGGATAACTATGGTTGAGAAATCAACAATAACTTTATTGAGAATGTATGAATTTAGACCTATCATCTTGTGCAATACAATATGTAAGTTTATTTCTAAACTTCTGGTCCATCATATCAAGCCTTTTTAGACAAGATAATCCATGAAAATAAAAAGGCTTTATCCCTAAAGGCATACAGATTATTCTCAAGTCTCATGTCAGGAAATCAATATGGAAAAAAGTGTTAGCTTCTTTTTGAATGTTCCTATAAGGCTGCTAGACAGAATTGCTAGAACCCTTAACTATAATATTCATCAACTTCCTACCTCTTACCTAGGTATGCCTCTATCCCTTGGGAAAGTTCATAATTTTTTTTGGACTAATCTTATTGAAAGAGTTCAAATAAGTATGGTAGATTGGAAGGGTGTTCTTTTATGCAATGCAAGAAAAATCTAACTTTTAAAAGCCTCTCTTTAGAGAACCTTTGTTTATTTTCTTTCCATCTTCAATATCCCCAAGGCTATGATTGATAAGCTATCCAACAAATTCAAATAAGATTCGTATGGTCAGGTACTGAACAAAAACAAAGGATCTCTCTAGTTTATTGTGAAAAAAATTGTTCTCACAAGAAAAATGGAGGCCTTGATATAAGAAAAACTAGATTAATGAATAAGGCCCTCTTAACTAAAGTTGGTTGGATACTTCTCAAGCAATAATCTGAATGGGCTAACATCATAAAATCTAAATATTTGAATTGGAGAGAAGGTATTATATTTTTTTCAAACTCAATAGTTTCCAAGAGGCTCAAACATTTGGAATAATATTCTTAGGACTAAAGAGGCTCTGAACATGGTATTGAAGTGGCAGATTGGAAATTATGAGAAGGTTCGATTTTGGGAAGACACATGGATTTTATTTGTCCCTCCAGAGCTCCACCCTATATTTTTTGCTACTTAAATTGATCTGAAAAGAAGATTAGGAGGTCTAGTAAAAGACTATTGGAATGCTTATTCCAACCCTCCTTCTTGGAGAATTTACCTCAATTAGTATGATCCTCCTTTTAATCTTGTTGCTAAAGAACGTATTAGAATTGTTTGTAATCAAAGATTCTATAGGATTGATTTAATAGATAACATTGTGTGGATGGACTCTCAAGATGGTAATTTTTATGTTAAGTCTAGATATAATTTGATTGTTCCTAAATTTCCTTATCCTTTCAATTGGACGAAACTATGAAAGCATAAAATAATTCCCAAAATTGGCTTCTAGTGGAATGTTTGTCACCATAAGGTCATAACTATTGATAATCTTCAAAGAATAGGTATAAAATTGGTGAATAGGAGCTTCTTATGTGAACAAACAGAGGAAATTATTAATAATATCCTAATCCATTGTGATTATGACTAGAAAACTTGGAAAAGTATTCTCAAAAACTTCTTTGTTAGTTGGTTCTAGTTGGATAGTGTTAAAATTATAATGGAGATTCAAGTGCACCCCTTTTCATACCCCCTCATTGTCGAACTCTAGTGGTAGGCCTTCTTTCAAATTGGATAGGGCATATTGAAAGAACACAATAACAAGATATTTAGGAACAATCATAAACCTTGGGAGGTCTTAGCCAACTCTATTCTACATAGCATAAAGGATAATATCAAAGGAATAGTTACTAAAAATACCAAAATAAATCCATCTAAGCTAGAAATAAATTTCCCAAAGATGGGATATCTCTGACAAACTTTTTTGTGTTGATCCCCTCAAAATGATCTCCTGTAAATATACTATATGGATCCCACTTGATCTTGGATGGTTCAAACTCAACTTTGAAGGTTTGGAAAAAGGAATCTTGAGTCAAGTGGGAGGGGGTGGCATTGTTATATATTTTAGGGGCTATATGATTTTTTCTTATGCTATCAAGCTTGGAATTCAAACATCTAGTTTTGTTGAGGTGTCAACAATTTTCCATGGTATTCAATTATATAAAAAAAATTAACTAATGTGATAATTGAAGGGGACTCAAAAAAATATCATTATAAGGCAAAGCCTCTCCTAGTTGATCTTACCAATACATCATAAAGGAGGCACATTTGAACATGATTAACCTTGAGGATTGAAAATTTAAGCATGTGGTCAGAGAGGGAAACTCAACAACTGACTTTCTAGAAAATATCAGATCACAAATTGTTTCATTAATTATTTGGAATGATTCCAACTCCTTGCAAGACCATGTAAAAATTAATTTTCAACATGAGGCAAAAAAATGTTAGGGTTAGAAGGCAGATATCTAACAATTAAATACAGATTTGATCAATAAAACAGAGGAATAAAACACACAAAAAAATTAATATAGAGAATTTAACGTGGTTCACCCAATCTGGGCTACATCCACAAAACCGCAGTCATCCAATGATTTTATTATCCAGTGAAAAACTTATTACAATCTCGCGAATAATCATCTTTTTCATCATACTATAACTCCCATCCCAACCCCTTATAACAAGCTTAGAAGCTTCCAAATTAGGGTTCTACAAAGTCATTTTTTTCGTGATTTTTCCTTTTTCGGTGATGACGCGAAAATAAGGGGAAAAACTCCCACCTCCCCACCGGGCCCGCCCGCCCTAGACCCCAACGAGGATACATGAAGAGTGTATAGGCACCATGATAATTCCACCAGCCACACCAACAACAATCTCCCACTTGGAGACCCATCCTAATTCCATTGATCAAGCAGACTTTTACAAACCTATCGGAAATTAGCTGCCTCTTGACCTCATCATGAAAGTTATACTTGAATTCAACCTTGAAGGACAACTGAAGCTAAAAAGGAGCTCAACTTCTCCCTTATCACTACCTTCATAAACATATCTGCTAGATTGGAATCTATATGTATCTTGTCCAACTTGACCTATCCATCCTCCAACATCGACTGAATGAAATGATATTTCAACTATATGTGTTTGGTTTAGACTACAAGGTAGAATTCCTGCATGTAAGTAGCACTGCCATTTTGTAAACAAGTAATGCCTTATTGTTTTCCTAACTCTTTCCAAGTGGTGCTGTAAGCTTACATTTCATCTCCTTTGTTGCCTCTATTGCAACTACATATTCTGCCTCCGTGGTGGATAAAACAACCACCTTTTGTAATCGAGAAATCCAACTCACTGTTGTCCCACCAATTGTAAATACATAACCTATGGTGCTCCGCCTGGTATCAATGTCCCCTACCAAATTTGAGTCAACATAGTCTTTTAAATAAGTATTGCTTTTCCCCAAAACATAAACATTTATTGATGTACCTCTAAATACCTAAGACCCATTTTTACCGCAGATTCCAAATGTCTAACCTCCAAGGTGACTCATATACTGCTAACAATTCATATACATCGTGTAATAATAAATTTCTGCATTTTCACCATGGTAGCATACATTAAAATGCCTATAATGGGCTTAATATGGTACCTTGGATATTTTTCTTTCCTCCTCTTGTTCTTGGACATATATATCCTTAGTCAATTTGATATGACTAGGAAAAGGTGTGCTGACAACTTTTGCATTCTCCATATGAAATCTTTGTAACACCTTTTCAACATAATCAGCCTGAGATAGAAACAATTTTCTATTTTTCCTATCTCTTGTAATCTTCATACCAAGGATTTGTTTTGCTACCCCCAAATCCTTCATAGCAAATTAATTTTCTAACTATTGTTTTAACTCCTTTATGTGATCCATGTTAGACCCCACTACAAGCATATCATCAACATATAAAAATAAAATAATGTAGCTATCATCATCCAACCTCTTAAAATAAACACAATGGTCTGAATTACATCGACTGTAGCCATGCTCAACCATAAAGCTATCAAATTTAATATACCATTGCCGAGGTGCTTGCTTCAAGTCGTATAAACTTTTCTTCAACCTGCACACCAATTTCTCCTGACCTTTGACCTCAAATCCTTGTGGTTGTTCCATGTATATTCCCTCTTCCAAATCACCATGGAGAAAGGTTGTTGTAACATCAAGCTATTCTAAATGCAAATATTCAACAGCCACAATACTTAAAACAATACGAATAGAAGTCATTTTAACAACTGGAGAAAAGATTTTATCAAAATCAATAATTTTTCTGCAAGTAAATCCCCGCATTAAACTAATCTAGATTTAAATTTTTCTTACCTCCATCCTCCTCTTTTGTCCCATTTGTTTGGTAAATCCTTTTAATTTGTGCAACTTGCATAATTCCCAAGTCTGATTTTTTCACAGCAAGGAGTCCATTTCTTCCATTCATTCTCCCATTGAACCTTGCATCCACCGCATAGCTTCATCATAACATTTTGGTTCACCAGCATCAGTTAATAAGATAGAATACAAAAAGGGAGAAAATCTTTTTGGAGGTCTACTTATCCTTGAAGATCGTCTAACATTCATTGGATTTTGTGGTATTTGTTGTTGCAAAGCATGAGGAACCACTGAATATCAATATTTGGTGTATCATCCAACACTACAATCATTTTCTTCTCATGCCATCGCGAATCGATCTTTGTACAACACTTTCTATCAATATGACATCCTCCTTCTCACAATTTTTGATTTTCAAAATCCCAAAGCCTATAACCAAATCCATCACTGCGATATCCAACAAATATACATTTATTTGATTTTGCATCAACCTTGGTTCTATTTTCAGAATCTACATGTGCAAATGTTTCACAACTGAAGGTTTTGAGAAAAGAATAACTCACCTTCCTCACCCATCCATGCTTCCTCTAGAATACCACGACCCAAAGGATTTCAGGGACCTCTATTGATTAAATAAATAACAGTGTTTACAGCCTCTGCCCACATGTTTAAAGGAATCCCAACATGCAATCTCATAGTCAATGCATGCTCCATTATTGTTATGTTCATGCACTCAACCACTCCATTTTTCTATGGAGTCCTTAGAACTATTTTTTTCCTACAAATATCACTTAAGGAACAATAATCTTCAAACTCTTTGTTGCAATACTCACCACCATTATCAGATTTGAGACATTTTAACTTTTTACCCATCTCAATGTCAACCAAGCTTCTCCATTTTTTAAAGTTTCAAATACATCAAATTTATGCCTAAGGAAATAAATACATACCTCCTAGTTGCATCATCAATGAATGTAATATAACATCAGAGCCACCGAGAAGATACCTCGGAATGTCCCCATATACTGGTACAAGCTCCAATTTCTCATCATTCTTTTGCTTCTCATCCTTGAGAAAACTATCTCTCTTTTGTTTTCCACACACACAACTTTCATAGAAATCCATATTAACACATTTCAAACCTAGTAAAACATTCTTTGAATAAAGTATTTTCATACATTTTTCACTCATATGCCCAAGTCTATTATGCCACAGTGTTGATTCAGAATCCATAGCAACTGTCTGATTTTTTGTCTACTAAACTGCAACAGTTGTTCCTAAACATTGATTTTTATCTGCAATAGCTAAAGTAGAAGGAACAATATTACGTTTACAAAGACATAAGGTGCCTACTTTCACACCTCTTCCTAACACTATGGAACCTTTTGTAACCTTCCAATTTTTATCACTAAATGTAATAACACAACCTTCATCATCTAGTTGCCCTACTAAAATTAAATTTATTTTTAACTTTGGAATGCCTTACCTCATGTAGTAGCCAATGATTCCCATTCTGCAACTTAATCTTGATTCTCCCCTTTCCAACAATCTGACAGGGTTCGTTATCTCCCAAATAAACCATCCCAAAATCCCCTTGGACATAATCAAGAAAATAACTTCTATGGGGGTAGCATGAAATGAAGCCCCTGAATCTAACACCCAAGAATCATCAGCATTATCAAGGGAAAGAATCAAAGCATTCTCATTAGATTTATTACTTACCACATTTGCCTCTTTATTTCCTTCCTTTTTGTCTCCTTTATTTTTTTGAGACCAGCAATCTTTCTTTAAATGACCTGGCTTACCACAGTACCAACAGTCTCTCTTGTCTCTAGATTGGGACTTTTTGTCCTTTGATTTTCCTCGTGACTTCCCACAACTTCTAGAAGTGTTTCCTCTCTCCTTTGTTTTTCCCTTGTTTTCTACATTCCAAACACTACCTGATGTGGATGCTCCACTAGAGCTTTTCCTACAAATTTCCTCGCTCAAAATAACACCAACAACATCATCAAATTTCAATATATTCAAACTAGAAATATAATTGCTAACAACCATTACCAAGATATTCCATCTTTCTGGAAAAGAACACATAATCAAAAGAGCAAAAGAGCCCTAACTTCTTCATCAAAGTTTAAATTTACAGAAGTTAATTGATTGGTAACTGTATTAAACTCATTTAAAAAATGAATGGCTCCCAATGCCTTTCTGTCCAGAAGATTTCATTCCTCATCACTCATTGTTTCCAATTTCTTGGCTATTCCTTCCAATGGCCTCCATAAATCCTTTTGATAGAGATAACCATCCATTTTCATCTTCCATAACTAATAGTTATTCCCATTGAATTTATCTACCTTCAATTTACCCTCATCCCCCACTGCTCCCACTTAACCGTGAGACTCCCACTCAACCATGAGACCTTCCTGCAGAGGATAACTAAAAACAACCTGCTCTGATACCACTTGTTAGGGTTAGAAGGAAGATATCTAACAATTAAATGTAGATTTTATCAATAAAATAGAGGAATAAACACACATAGAAAAATTAGCACAGATAATTTAACGTGGTTCACCCAATCCAGGCTACATCTACAAAACTGTAGCCATCTAATGATTTTATTATCTAGTGTAAAACTTATTACAATCTCGCGAATAATCTCCCTTTTCATCATATTGTAACTCCCATCCCAACCCCTTATAAAAAGCTTAGAAGCTTCTAGATTAGGGTTCTACAAAGTCAATTTTTTTCTATGATTTTTCCTTCTCGGTGACGATGCAAAAAATAGGGAAAAAAAATTCTCGAGGGTTGTCACCCTCGAACCCCCACCTGGGGCCTAGCCTGACCCCGAACCCCGGACCCTGATGAGGATACATGAAGAGTGTACAATATAGCATGATCAAATTGAAATGAATCAATAAAAATTCCCTAATAATGATCAGGAGGTTTGAACCATTTTTTAAAAAGTAAGCCTTTCTCCCTATATTGAATCCATGTATGGCTATGATTTTATTTTCTTGGAAGAATTTTCTAATTCTTGGAATTCAAGAACAATCTACATTTGAGGCATTTCCTTCCAAGTTTCTATTGAGCTAATCACCACTACAATGGGTCTTCCTATGAAGGGTGTTAGGATTCCTAAAAAGGTCAAATGAGACTACCAGGAGGCTATGAGAAGGTTCTTTTTTAGTGTAGTAAGAAAGTGAACAAATTGTAAAAATTCTTCAATAGGGACAACCTACCTAGAGTATAAAAGAAGATAGTGAAGGTGTTAATCATGTACATAACTCTAGAGGGGTATTATAGGTGGTTCCATGCCTATTTCCTTCTAACGTTAAATATTTTCATCATAATATCAAAATGATTTTTCCTTCTGGTTTCTTTCTTTGTTGGAAGAATCAGTTCAAAAAATATTGAACACTAGTAAATTAATGCCCCTTCACCAAGGGCTTATTTATCAACTGTATTAGTATAATTTGGCCCTTACCCTAGTCCACCCTATTCATCCCAAGATCTATAATCCCTCCCTGATCTAAAAGTGGGTGGGTTCCACTCAAAAGAAATAAAAAATAAATACCCTATTACCTTTGGTGGACCATATCTCTCCCCTTGTGGACCCTAACCCCAAGGTTGACCCATCCCCTTCCTCATCGATAGCTAAAAATTTTCCTTTAAGGAACTATTTGAAGGCTATTACATATTTATTTTTGATGATGATTATACCCCTCCAAGCTCACTAAGTCAAGATTCTACCCTGTGTTACCCCCTTCTAGTGCAAATATGTCTCCTTAGGAGTTGTCTAAATCTCAATTTCAAAACCCTAACACCCCCAATCCTTTTAACTTACTTGAGAACTCACAACCTTGCAACCTATGTACCCAAATCAAAGAAAATTTTAATAAAATGTGCAAGGATTATAATATTCAGAATGATATTCTGAAGTGGCAACTTTCTTAATGGTATTCTTCCAAAAAAAAGATTTAAAAGTTAGAATCCCTTACACTTTCTAAATATTTAGACTGGTTAGAGGAGAGTATCAAAGACAATGTGTGGGACTTTGTCAAAAGTATTTCTACTACCTTCAAAAAATGATATCAATTGGATAAGGATGTAGATAACATAAAGGAGGTTACAAGTACTTTTGAAGATTAGAAAAATATTGAAAAAGAGGTTGGAATTATAAATATGAACCAGGAAAATATTTACAAGAATTTGATAGAAATTACTACTTTCTCCAAAGATTTTGTTAAAAATACTCCTACTACTCTCCAAGTTTTCTAGCAAGAGTTGGAGAAGAGTATATCCAAGAACAAAATAAAAGAGACTTCTTCTTAGATTATTCCTTCAAACTCTGCTAACATCTCTAGTAGGAAAAAGATGAAAGGTAAGGAAAAATTTGCCACCCAGAGTGTTATTCCTATGATTTATACTGAAGATGAGAACACAAGTCCCAAAGTGTTTTCCTTTGAGAAGAAGCTATATTTTCTAAATAAAGCATGGAAGGCCATGAAAGCTCTGACATTTTTGGGTAACATGTAGCTAGGTTTTGTTGGTTTTCTGCTAGGTTTTTCTTCTATTGTTGGTTCTCCATCTTTTTCTTTAGTAATGTTTTATCTCACTCCACGTAAGAATCGAATTGCTATCCTTCATGGTTATTTTTGTTATGGGTATGGGCCCTTTCCCATGTTTAATCTAATCAAAAATATGGTTGAGAAAGAATATGAGGTGAGTTAGGAATAAAGTGTTGTAAGATGATCATGGATGAAAATGGAATCAATAACCATCCATCAAAATGGTAGAGAACTTGGTCCTAATATTATTAATACACCCTAATTTTTGTTGTATTTTATGGCTATATAGAAGGGTCAAAAAATGATAGTAAGAGATCAATGCTTAATGGAATTACATATTTGAGGTTATGCAAATGAGGTATGTTGCAATCTAATTCCCATGGAATTGTTGGGAAGACCACGATAGTATGATGTGTGTGTCATCCATAATGGAAGAAATAATATGTTTTCCATACCAAAGGGTGGAAATAAGTTTGAGTTGAAAATATTAAAGGATAATGGGGAAATTATAGATGGCCACATAAAGCTATCTTCAACCGAGAATTTCTTGGAGGTTGAAGAATCAAATGAATGTTACACATTGGTTCTAAATCCTACACTAGTGAAGGAAAGTGCATTATCTAGGAAATTTTGAGCCTTTGTATTGTACCTAAAGTACCTACATTGAAGAGGGGGGAGAATAAAAGGTGTGTATAAAATCCCCTATTATCAACAAGATGACTATTAAGTGCAAGTTCCCACAACTACACATGGATGATCTAATGAATTTTTTAGTGGTGTACACTAATTCTCCAATATTGACATCGAGATCTAGTATAATTAGATTAAAATTCAAAGAAGAGATAAATGGAATATAGATTTTAGAGAAAAACATAGACAATATGAGAGGTTGGTCATATTCCCTTTGGATTGAGAATCCAAGTGACTTAATGAGTATGATGAATAAAATATTAAAACCTTTTTATGTAATTTGTTGGTTTTTTATTTAATTTATATTTTGGTGTCTAGAAAAAACAATGAAGAGCATATTGAAAACTTATAATCGTTTTTAGCACAAATGAGAAAGGGGTTTATAAACCTAAACATTTTTTTTTGATTTGTAAGAAAAGTTTTGTATTAATATATCAAAAAATTACATTGGGCTACAGATCATGCAGTTCAGCATTGCCCATCCCAAACCCTTATATGCTAGAAAGAAAATACAGAGGCCAAAACTAGAACACCCAACCACAGACTAGGACAAAGAAAGCCAACCCCATCCACCATTACACAAAATTTCCCATGTAGGGACTATGACCTTCACTGTTATGGGCACATACCCAAGCTAAAGACTAAGAAACATACATAGCCAAATATCATAATAGCACATATATTTCTTTATATGATAATTAGACTTATAGGATATCATTTACCAGAATCCACCCATTGACCTACTAGACCAGAACAAAGGACCATTATGCTTTAGTCACAAAAAAGCAACCTAGATGTTTGAAACAAACATCAACCTGAGACCATACTAGACCCATCCACACAAAGGAAACCATTAGCACGGGAAAATTCCTAGAAATCAGGAACCCATCGACCACCCTGGGATGGAGGTAACTTCAGCACCCTCAGTAGATAATCCACCTCAACTACTACCAACTGCCTGTGTTCAACTAGTGTCATGCCCTTCAAGTCAACCAAGAATGGGTAGTACTTGATAACCTTCCCTGGCACATAAAGTAATCAGAAATCTCATGGTCATGGAAGACCCATGCCAAGGGAAGCCACATACAACACTTCTTCCATACCAACTAGCAAATCTGCAAAGAAGAGTTGTCTGGTCAACACCTTGGCTTCCTGTTTCACCATTCTAATATCTAACAATCTTACCAAGAACCTCCAATTTATGTTGTTATCCACCCTATAGGATTCATCATTATCCAAGAAATCCTTCCCCAAGACCATCTTCACCATGACAAGGATAATTGATTCATATTTCTTAAGGATTCGCTTAAGGCACTGGTTAGTGATAGTTCCACAAAACACCATGTGTTGGGGGTAAACCCACAAAAGTGGTTTACAATTTGAATGAGGAAGGAAAACTTGTAAAAAATGACCCCATGTCAAAAAATTGCATTCTAGGGGTTCAAATGAACTCATTAGTTTGAACAAACCAAAAATGGGTTCACTCAAACCAGGGTTCAAGCGAACCCATTTAATGCATGCACGGACAAAAAAAAATGAAAAACCCTTTTGGGAAGGGGGTTTGAATGAACTAGGGTTTGAATGAACCTCGTTTGCTCAGACCCCCTAGTTCTAGCGAACGCCCCTTTTCCCTAATTTTTGACCTTGTTCACAAAAATCCTAATTTTTTACTCTTCGAAGCTCGGGTTGAGGATGAAAATGGAGGAATCTTCACAAACCCAACTAGAATCAAGTAGTCCTTGGAATGAGCTATCAACAAATATAATTTTAATATGTTTTGGTTTTATTATGTATTTATTTTATTAGTTTTATTAAACATAGGTTTTTCATCGAAAATGAAAGTCTTTGTTTTGCACATGTGGAAAAATAGCAGATTATCAAAAAAAATTAAAAATATGAGTGCACCAGGATATTGAAGTCCTTGATCCAACAAAAAAAAAAATTCAATATATACAAAAAAGTTACGCGTTATACGGTCGCATTATGTCTGAATTGTAATTGGTTTGACTTCGAAACTTGATTAAAGAAAAAATATTCAATAAAAAATATCTAACCAAGTGGAAGAACTAGATATCGGAGTTACAAATCTAAATTTGAAGGAATTAGAATTTTATCCTTCATGGAAAAAAAGTTATGCATTATATAAATGTGCGTCACTTTTTTAAAATGTTGTTTCTAGAAAAAACCAACTTTCGTTGGGGGATGGAAAAAGAAGTGCAATCTAATTCCAGAAATTTTGAAAAAAATTATTTTAGAATCTGCAGACAAAATGTGACGAGACTCTAGTTTACATCATCTTCAAATTCCTCACGGTTTAGCCACTATAGGTGCCTGAATGTGAATATTTAGTTAAAAATAATAATTTTAGTGTCCAGTTTGGCTAAAAACTGTAAACCACTATTGTGGGATCACCCTTGGACAACACTTTTCAAATGAATCAGCATAACAACCCCTATGCTCATCAAAGTTTCCAACGAAATCCTCAAAACTTTGAACGCTTCTCCATACTCCCAGAGACACAAAAACACCTAAGCCTGAAAATCCCAATTTGCACGAAGCAAGCTTACCGAACCCCTTTGAGAATATGACAGACACAAGTATGATGCCAAAACATGCCAATTGATAATTTTATTGAGTAACTATGTGTTAGACATGCATATTACCAGCCTAGAAATGATATGAAATCTCCACCTTCCTTAGAAAACTTCGTGCAAAATCCCAAGATCAGTTTGAAAAGACCTGCCAAACATCCAAATGTAGGCTTCGTATAACCCTTGCACCGTCATTATTTGTTTATGAGACCACCAGATTAAGGAGAAATGATTACAAACTTAACATCCAACATCCAACCAATGAACAAAACTGTCGAGGTGGCCACTAGTGGTTCCACATCCTCCACCCCAACCATTCCACAGGTTGCACCATTTATGCTAATCAAAAAGCATGAATTGTTTTCATTAAGGGGAAAATAGGCAAGAAAATTGGCATGGACTTTCCACAACTGCTAATGTGGAAATTCGCCACCCTACCACCCACATAAACTTAAATAAATTTAGTTTTATGTAAAATTTGATAATATACTTGGGACTTTTGAAATCTCAAGATAGTTTGAGGATGTATATAACAAAAGAAAGGATTTTTTTTGAGTTGTTGGTGTTGTAGAATAACACAATTGGCAAGGTTCCATCAAATGATCATTAATAAATTTAGTATTATTTGTGTGCCATTAACAAATTACATTCAAAAGAATAATTTTTAGTGGGTATTTTCCATAAGAGCTTTAAATTTTTGAAGGAAATAGAGGCCCTATTATTGGTTCTTCTAGACTTTGAGAAATCATTTCACATGGATTGTAATTCCAATGGTAAAGCTATTGGTGTTCTCTTGAGTCAATAAAGTAAACTTATTCTACATTATATTAAGAATTTTAATTAATAAAAGAAAAAACTTCATTTTATGAGCAAGATTTTTCTACATCTATTCAAGCCTTGTAGAAGTAGAGGAATTAATTGTTACCAAGGAAGAATTTTAATATACAAAACATCAAAATTTCAGGTTTAATTATACTTAATTATATTTGAATTAAATTAATGTGAAGTGATTAAAGTAATTCCATTGGTTCTATTATTCTCAAGAGAAAAGCTAGTGTAAACAATAAGGTGATAGATGTATTGAGCATAATGAAAGCATTGTTGACTATTATGATAATAGAGCTAGTAATAATGAATATGTTAAAGGATTTGTATGTCATCACTCTAGAATTCATAGAGGTATAGAAAAGTTTTGTGGATCCTTAGATTATAGGTAAGGGTTGTTTTGAAGATTTATTTATGTAGGAAGAGTAATTTTTAGTAGGATTTTTAAATACCACATAGTTCCACATGAGATAATATCATTAGGAAACTACATAGTGGATGAGAGGTAATTTTAGTGGAAAATTTAAAACATGGTGTGTTTTATTGCTTTCCAAGAGATGAATTATTTTTCTATGATTATAGACCCATTTGTATTAAGCTACATCTATGGCTCTTTCAAAAGTTACCCCAACATTTGTTAGACCAAAGAGAATTCTAGTATATACAATGTCCCCCATGGTGTAGTGAAAGGTATTTTATACTTCTCTAATTATTTTACAATTGCATAGTTATATACTAAGAATCCATCCATCATGGATAACAACTCACAACCAATCATCATTTGTATCATAGAATCCATTTTTGGTAGAGGATAATTATCCTTTAAAGATGATATTTAAATTCTTTAAATCCACACACAATCAGATGTCACCATTTTTCTTTATCATAGGAACTAGGTTCTAGACACCCAAGTTTAATGTTTGATGGGATTAATTATTCCACCATCCTTAATCTTAGTCATTTTTGTTGCATCTTTGGTGCTAGGTTTGGATTTATTTGCATTTTCTTTTTCCTAAAAGGTTTAGCATCTTTCTTCAAAGTAATCTCATGTTGAAACTAATCTTCTCTATAAGACTTTAGATCATCATAATACCATTAAAAAACCCTATTGATCTTAATTAGAAATACAATGAGAATGGTTTTAATCTTAGGATTCATTTTCTTAATGTAAACCTTATTGGGTGATGAATTTATGCTCAAGTTGATTCCTTCTAGGTCTTTCTCATGCATAGGAGCTAGTTTTGAAATATTTATATTGGCTCCTTTAAATTATCGTTCTACAAAAAACAATCTATTAAGGATTTTATTGGTCTTAAGTTAGATAATCTCATTGCCAAATATTATTTCCTTTCCATCTATATTTTCAAAAAAAAATTAAAAAATAATTTCCTAGTTGTAATTCTCATCTATGTAATTGAGAAATTGTATTAGATCTTAGTCATCATTAAAAAGTTTCCATTGATAAATATTTTCTGGCATAGATGGTCTAGTCAGTTTTTGAACTTTCAATATCCCCACTAAAGTTGAGTATTCTAACCTAATTGCCATGTTTGGTAAGAAATAAGCCATGAAATTTCTCCCCCTTTCTACATAGTCAATAAAAAATGCATCAAACAAAATGGTGTCCCAAAAAAAACCCTATATTGGTTTATCCTTTTATTCTTAAATGAATATTTAGAACTTACTTTTGAGAAAACCAACTATAAATCCCATAAAACTCTAATTTTATTAATTTCATGCTTGATTTCCATACTCAATGCTAACAACAAAGCTTCATACTTGGCCACATTATTTGTGTATTCAAAAACAAGACTAAAGAAGGATTTGAAAGAATTACTATATGGAGAGATGAGAATGATTCCTACTCTTGATGCTTATTTAGAATATGGATCATAAGAATGCATCAATTAAATATCATTAAACTCAAAAGTTACATGAAATTTTTCATCATGAGACTCTAGTTTATCCTAAGTAGGTTGATTTTCTTCTATCAAAAAATTGTCCAAGTCCTTGTATATGAATCAAATTTACTCGTGTTATTATCCTTCTTCAACAATATAATGGGTTCTCTTTCCCTATTTAATTGCATATAGTTTACATTCATAGGGATGAGAGCATAAGATGAATTCATTTGGATACTTCCTCCCATAGTTCAAAAGCATATTCTTGACAACAACATCCCATATTGAGAAGGAATCTCAACTCTATTCACATTCATCTTGTAAGACATTTTAAGGAATGCTACTGGTACAGCAGCATCCATGGTCATTGACAATCTTGCATAAATAAAAATATTTCCTTGATTTGATTTGTATTTTCAATAAGGGCTAATGTGTGGGGAACTAATTATTTTAATTTCCAAATATTGTAATTTTCACTAATGGTAATTTGTGATTTTAATTTTGGAGGTGGATTTACTTTGGTAAATGTTTGTAGAGCAACCCAAAGGAATATTCCATCCTAGGCCTATTTCTAGGTGGGGAGCACTCATTAATTCATGTCATTACATGTTGTTTTGTATGATTTACATTCTCTTGCATATTGAGGCACCCAACTTTGCATGTTGGTGCATATTCTTTCTTAGAGTAGTTAAAGCCGTCAAAGAATAATGAAGCACACTGGATTGACCAAATTTGATTGGCCATGAGTTAGGTGCCTAGGTGAGGGTATGTGGGCAATAAGTAATTTTCACTATTTTCATAAATTATTCAAAAATGGGGGATGGGTTTTTCAAGGAGGTATATGCATGTTGTTTTGGAATACCATAGATGTATTCTCATCCTCAAAATTCTATATATTGATTCATTGTCACTATGAGAAGTTGGCTTTTTGGAGTTGAAGTTTTGAATAATAGGATGTTTATGGATATTCCAAAGAATTGTTACTCCAAGGTTTTTTACATATTATGTAATCATCAAGCCCGTATGATGAGGAATGTGATGTTGTAATTTCATTTTATTTTAGAGATAATAGAAATCCTATGCTTCTTTCTTGCATTTGTTTTGTGCAATTTATGGTGTGGTTGTTTGTTTCAGATTTGGAAGGAGGTGTGTCTTTTCTTGGAGAGAAGAAGAAGACATTTTTTTGCAAGTTTGAAAAGGTTTTCCAGGAGCAAGAGGATTGGTGATACCAATGTTTATTGCAACAAAGGTTTCCTATGAAAGTTTGTAGGTTGGAAGAGCTAGAATCTTGTAAAAGAAATTAGATTGAAGGAGATAAATTTGTGATTAATCTTTGCTATTTTGTATCAGTCATATTTCAGATTTTTAATGCTTTTCATTAGCCCATATGGCTACACAACCATTTAATTTTAGTTATGCTATGTAATTCTTGAATTTTCAAAAGATTTCAATGAAAAAATAAGGAATAGTTGTTGCAAACAATTTTTGAATGCATCTTATGTTGTTTGGAATTTTTGTATGAGGATTGGTTTTCCATTGCATCAGTGATATCAAAGTGGGAGTTCCTGAGTGTGCAGATAGAAGCGTCGATGTGAGGAAATTTGTACCAGGACCTCAGGGTGGAGAGTGTTGAGGATTTGTTAACAAATCACTGAATAAGGTAGTTTACATGTGTAGAACCTAAGGGTTTTGAAATTTTATGTTTAATATTTGTGAGGCCTTAATGATGGAAAGGAGGAATAAGAAAAGTAATTTTGTCATTGGATGGATTCTAAGGATTCATGGACTTGATAAAATCAAAGAGAGACTTGGAAAAATTAGAGAAGAATATGTGAGGGTTGAAATGATAAAGATGAAGCAGCAGGTGAAAGAAATGGAAGTAGAGATCGAAAGGATAAAACAAGAAGAGAGGAGAGTTCAAGGTAATTGTGATTATCTTTCTAATGATATTTTGATTGCAAGAAAGAAATTTGATTCAATAGGGTGTCATGCACGTGGCACAAAAGAAGAGGATGAATATGAAGAAATTGATGAACTCGAAGTTGAGACATGTTTTGTTGAAGGCATAATGGTAGAGAATAAGGAGGATGTATGTGCAAAAGAAAAGGTTGCAGCATAAGTTGATATGGTGTAATTTGATTTTCCTAAGTATGATGAGGTGATTTGTGAGGAAGGAGGAGATACCCTATTGAAAGAGGAGATAAGGAAGATAAAAAAATATTTACATCCAAAGAAAGTGTAGAAATTATTGTAGATGAATGTTCTTTTGCAATGATAGAGCTTGTTGGTTGTTTTTAATGAATCAAACTTGATCTCATCAATTATTTATGAATTTTCCAAATTCAATGGTTGATAATTGTGAGGATTGGCCAAGGAATAGGTGAAAGCTTTCTAGGCTTTCCCTTTGCACTTTGGGATCTACAAAACCTGAGGCGGTGATCCCTACAATGTTCCTTATGATACTCTTGTGCCAATTATCACAAACATTGTAATTCAAATAGATAATTTTCCTTTATTTGTTTAGCAGATAAAATACCTCAAAGATCTAGCAAATCCTTCTTATCATATATATGCCTGAATGCTTTGAAGATCTACAACAATGTCAGCCTTCACAAAACATGAACATGAACACACATAGAATTTGACATGATGTTGGATCTTGAATTGCTGCAATAAAATTTGGTAATGTTGCTCTCGACTTGCTCAATAATGCTCTTGACAATAGTATTTTCTCTTGAATGCATGTTAATGTTGCTTAGATTTGAAATGATAAAAAAACTAGGTATTTATAGGTGTTTACCCAATTTCTCAAAAAATAGATTCGAAAAGCCGACAATTAATATTTGAATTTTGGATATTAAAATACCACAAAAAACATATTTAAATTTGGGTCTTGACTAAGAAGGGGGACCTAGTCGCCAATGGGCAACTGGGTCCTGGCCCAAAATTCTAGGACACTCAAAGTCAAGGACAATTTAATGATTGAATGCAATTGTTTAATATTTTTCCTTCTTTAGAAAATGATAAAAAATAGGCTTTGGAATGCATAATTTGGAAAATTGGAAGCTTAATTAGCTCCAATAATTTAGGGGGTCCAAAACATAATGTGAAATTGTTAAGGTGTACAATTTTCTACATTACAATGGCAATAACAGGTCATGCACTTATAAAAAAAATTAGGCATCAAACCTCTTAGATGTTTGAGCCTTATGGCTATGACCATCACTTACTGGATATAACAAAAGTATGGATTACGTGTACTTACTTTGTTAGTAATTTTTTGGTTACTTTAGAAGCTCCAATAGATGGTGAAACCACACATCAAATATTTATTTAAAATTTATATGTGTGAACCTCTAGTGAAGGTTTACTTCATCTTCTATTCTACACCTAAAGCTAAACTAATCAAACATATAATAATATGAATGATGTGGAATAGAAAGCTACTCTAGTATCTATCCTACCTTATATAAGTAGTAATAGAAAAGGGATAAAAGAAGGATAGGGGTTTAGAAAGGAGATAGGGTTAGAGGAATAAATAAAATGGTGAGTTAAGGAGCTTAAAATAAGGATGAACTTTTAGCTTTATATGCAATGCATAACCAACTCTCCTTTATGAATGAATGCATGCATGTGATAGGGCCACCTCAACTTATGTTATACAAACTTGCCTCCAAAATAATGTTATTAACTAATATCAATTATCACTAGGAATTCACTATAGATAGATAATATGTTATAATTTGAGGGGCACAAGAAAATACACATAGACTCATAATATCAAAAAAAGGTACACTCTTTAGGATGAATTATAGAAAATGTAAAATGTTAAAACACACTCATATTTATACAAGCTAATAGACCATGACTATAACTCTTTAATATGGAAATACCAAAAATTCATTATATATTAGAAATAATAGGTTACAACCTTTATTTACATACCCAAGGAATCCTTGTGTAATTGAAACTAAAGGAGCCCCAAAATATTTTATGAGATAATAAAGAATGAGAATATGATAGGGGAAAATTTCACAAGAGACATGGAATCTACTATATATTCTTCATTCGATACTATATTGATGAACAAGAGACAAAACAAGCAAGCAGTTAAAAAAAATTGGTTGTAGATAACTAGACCATGACAGTTTCTTGTGTTTCTTGAGTATGTATACACCACCTATTATCTCTAAGAATAGAGGATCCATGTGACTTAGAAAATAAATATTCTTAGTAAACTAGAATGAATATCAAGTGGTGGCTTATGTTCAATAGTCATTAAGAATGGTAGAGTGCATGTAGGACACCAAGTTGAATGTGCCTCATCATATTGATATTGTTTGACTAGAAGGCTAAACACACTTTGCATGAATTAAAAGAGCATACTGGAGGAAAGATAGTTTCCATTAGAATATTCATAAAGATGGTACCTAGCATAATTTTGAAATTAGAAGGGTAAGAAGCTTAATATTAATGAATATTACTTATGAATCAATAGAAAGAGACATGTATGTGTTGAGTTAGAAATGATGTAAAGTAATAAAATTTAAATATTTAAGAGTATTTTATGTTTATATTTTTTAAAATAAAAAAAATATTAGAATGTAGATTCTTGTAAAAATAACACTACAATTTAGTTCCTAGTAAAATGTTAAAAATGAGGTTAGAGGACTTTCACTTTTTGTAGTACATTTATTTTCTTTATTTCAATTTTATTTTTTTACTTATAACTTAAAACTTTAACAGAGTGATTAATTATTTATGTATTTCTATTAATATTATTTTTAAAATATCTTAAAGTCTTATACATTAATGTTAGAGTCACCCAAGGACTCGAGCTCCCAATATCACTTGCAAAAATCAAAATATCCTTATACAAGAGAGAAAAGAAATGGCATACATTTGCAATAATGGATGCAAAATGTATTATATCAAATGTGCTCAATGATGTGCAATATGTAATACTTGCAATGAAATGAAATGTACAAATGACACCTTGCTTATATAGGCAAGGTTGAGAGATAGGAGAAACTAGGATGATGAAAAATTTCTTAATTATGTGTAAGTGACAACTAGGGGATAATATAATATAAGATCATATGAAAACTAAGACTTATAGAAAGATTCATATCTCACTAAGTAAACTTAACATATGAATAACACCTACTAGGTGAACTAGTTAGGTACAATACCCTATTCACACCAACACCCATCCTTAAGTGCAACTTAGGGAGAAGTAAACAAATTCAAATGAATCAAAGTTGATGATGGTTCCTAGATACTATGTCATGTTAGGTACCAATGTAAAAACATAATCTCATAAACAAAGAAAAGGCTAAAAACTAGTGGGATAAATCTCCTCCCCAATGAGATAAAATAAAATAAAAATACTCTCAATAAAGAATGAGAAGGGAAAACCTCATGTGAGGAAAATATATTCCCATAAGAGAGAATAAGAGATACCATGGAGCCCCCCCTGAATTTAGAATTTATGCCAATGATGCTTAAAACTAGATGTGGAAGATGATCCATGATTGTCAAACAATGTTCCTAGTGCAATTTAGGATGGAGGGACTAGAAATAGGATAGTCCAACATTGTAGCAAGAGTAAACACAACGAAAACTCAAATAATTGGAATAACAATCCCACATGGAAATATATAAAATGATCAATTATTCACAAGAAACATGCCCTACCTTTTGGCTTACAAATTCCAGAATGATATAACGCCAAGCCTAGAAATACAATGTGGGTCGAAGCCCTTATCTCCTATAAATTCCTACTTCTATATCTCTCTATCACTTGCTACCCCTAATGCAACTACACAATGCTTATATATATCAATTCCCAACTCTGGAAAAGGTCTGCGTCGGCCTCAAGAGGTCTCAAAACCCAAAGTTGATGAAACATGTGAAGGTCGGCCAAAACATATGATTCTTCTTTGATCCTTAGACAAACATGATGTGGATCAGAATGAAGGTTCCTCAATGAATGTGAATCCTTATGAAACTATTTTGTAAGCTCTGTAAATCACATAATAGGTCTGGACACTTGAAAATCCAAGACTGGTTGGTGAATGCTCTCTGTCCAATTACAATTGATATTTTGTTAGTGATATCTTCATACTGGGATCTCCAAAACACTTGAAATTTGGATATGATGTAGATGTTGCAATGAAGATCATATATCCTGCTCCACGAGCTCTAATGTTATAATGCGGTATAATGCAATATAAAGTACCGAGACTGGGTCCTAACAGTTAACTACTGAAATGCAAGAAAACATGAATGAAAATATTTTTGGTTGATGCAATATTGCTTGAAACTTGGGATGCTCTTGTATCAAACACCTGAGGTTGAAGAAAAGTGAGCCTTTCACTTTCCTAGGGCTAGAGGAAAACCAATATGGTCCACCTCAGCCTGATAAATCCATGATGAATCTTCCTCTGCTCTTCCTTTCCATCTGACTAGATATTCCTTGTATTTCCTTCCTCTGGTACTACATCCAACTCTGTTGTCTAAAATTTCCTTTGGATGATGTGCTATATGGTCCAGCAAACCAACTTCTTTGTCCTTCAATGACGCTCCTGCATGATACTGGTATAAGTCTGCAATGTTGAATATAGGTGATATGCCAAATTCTTTCGGTAGTTCCACTTCATATGCATTTCTAAAATCAAACTTTCTGATGATCTTGCAAGGTCCAAACTTCTTCATCTTCAAATTATTATATGTCATAACTGTAAATCTCTCTTTTCTCAGATATACCATTACTTCCTCCCCTAATGCAAACTTCTTATGTCTTCTCTTCTCATCTGCTTTCTCCTTGTAGGTATTGTTCATATTCTCCAGATGCTCCTTAACTTGAGTATGCATTGTTTCCATGAATCCTGCAAATTCTTCTACCTCCACACTCCTTTTTTTCAACATACTGATATCTCTTAATTCTGCTACTCCTTTGGGTTGTTGTCCTGTCACAATTTCAAATGGTGTCTTCCCTGTGCTCCGATTTATTGAATTGTTGTATGCAAATTCTGCTTGCGGTAGTATTAAGTCCCAATTTCCTACTTTACCTTCAATAAAACACCTCAAAAAATTCCCCAAACTCCTATTTACCACTTATGTTTTTCCATTTGTCTATGGGTGAAATGTTGAACTATACTTCAAATCTGTCTTCATCTTCTTTCACAATGTTTTCTAGAAATATCCAATGAATCTAGTGTCTCTGTCTGATACTATACTCTTTGGTAGTCCATGTAATCTCACAATCTCTTTGAAAAATAGGTCTGTAACATGTACTGCATCATTGGTTTTCTTACAAGGTATGAAATGCGCCATCTTTGAAAATCTATCCACAACCACAAATATAGAGTCAAATCCTCTCGGTGTCTTAGGTAATACCAACATAAAATCCATGCTAATTTCTTCTCACGGTCTCTCTGATACTGTCAATGGTGTATACATTCTAGTGTTCTGACCATTTCCTTTTCTAACTTGACAAATCCTACAACTTTGAACATATTTCCTAACATCCTTATACAACTGTGGCAAAAAATAGTTCTCACTCACCAATGCTACAGTCTTATCAATTCCAAAATGTCCTGCCAATCCTCCACAATGCTTTTCCTTAATCAAATTCTCTCTCATTGAACTTCTAGGGATACATAACTGATTGTTCTTGAATAACATATCTTGCTAAATGAAATAGTCCAACTATTTGCTTCTATCTATCTCTACAGGTTCCTTGCAAGCCTTTCATGCCTCTACAAAATCAATGGCATCCTCATACATATGCTTCAGTTCTTCAAAACCTAATACTTCAATTCTCATCTCTATCAACAAACTTCTTCTATTTCTCAATGCATCTGCAACTTTGTTGGACTTCCCACTCCAGTGCTTCAACACAAATGTGTAACTCTGCAAGAACTCTACCCATCTCATATGTCTCTCATTCAACTTCCCTTGACTATAAAAATATTGTGAAGCTTGATGATCTGTATACAACACAAATTCCTTAGGTAACAAGTAATGTCTTCACTTCTTCAAGGCTTGTATTATTGCATAGAATTCTTGATCATAAACAGAATATCTTCTCCTAGCATCATTCAATTTTTCACTGAAGTAGGCTACTAGTCTCCCTTCCTAACTTAACACAACTCCTATTGCACTTTCAATAGCATCACAATCTACTTGGAATACCTTATCAAAGTCCGGTAGTGCTAACACAGGTCGTTTTGTCACCTTTTGCTTCAACAACTCAAAACTCTTGTGTGCTCTTGATGTCCACTTGAATTCCTCTTAGTCGCCCCTCATTGTCTCTATCATAGGTGTACAAATACTACTAAATTTTTTCATAAACTTCTGGTAAAACTTGGTAGTCCATGAAATGATCTTATCTCTCCAACATTCATAGGTTTCAGCCATTCAACTATTGCTCTAACCTTCTTAGGGTCCATCTTCAATCCTTTCACAGATATCACAAACCCTAGATACACTAGTTCTTCCTTCATGAAACTAAACTTCTTGATGTTTATCAACAACTTCTCTTCTCTTAGCCTCTAAAATACTTGTCTAATGTGCTCCAAATGTTCTTCCTTAGTCTTACTGAAAATAAGAATATCATCCAAGTAAACAATGAAAAACTTTCCCAAGAATTTCTTCAAGACTTCATTCATCGGCCTCATAAATCTACTAGATGCATTAGTTAGTCCAAATGGCATGACCAACCACTCATGCAATCCCTCATTCTTCTTGAAAGCAATCTTCCATTCATCTCTCTCTCTGATTTTGATCTGATGGTATCCACTCTTTAGGTCTATCTTGGTGAAATACTTTTTCTCCACTCAGACTGTCAATGATGTCATCCATCCTAGGCAATGAGAATTTATACTTCACTGTGATCTTATTGATAGCTCTTGAATCTGTACACATCCTCCATTCTCCATCTTTCTTAGGTGCAAGTATAGTTGATACCGCACATGGGCTCATACTTTCTTTGATAAATCCTTTCTTCAACAGTTCATGTAGCTATCTGTTTAGCTCCACATTCTCTATTGGTGTCATCTGATGTGCAGCTTTATTTGGTAAACTAGCTCCAGGAATAAGATCCATATTATGACTGATACTCTAGATTGGTGGTAATCCATCAGGCACATTCTCTGATACAAGATCTTGGTACTCTATCAATAGTTCAGTGAATTCCTTCTCTGGTGGTTCTTCTTCTCTTGTGATTATCTCTGCATCTAGGGCTCCGCACTTCCTTGGAATCAAAGCAAAACACATGTTTTCATGTTTCAATCCATCCAAAAATTTCTTTCCATCTACCAAATTGATTCTATTTGTAACACATACTTCACTTTCAGGTTCATCTTCCAAAGGTGTCAAGGTGATTCTCTTTCCATTGGACGTTATGGTATAGGTATTATTTCTGCCATCATGTATAGCTTTCTTATCATACTATCAAGGTCTACCCAACAACATATGACATACAACCATTGGCATAATATCACATAGTACTCCATCATGATATGACCCTATACAAAAATTTACTAAACATTACTCACTTACTAGTATCTTGTGCCCATCTTGAATCTAGGCTATCCTATAAGGCTTCAGATGTTTTCTTCTTTCCAAATTCAACTTTGTCACCATTTCCCCAAAAACTAGGTTATTTGTGCTACCACTATCAATGATAACTTTGCAACACTTACCTCCTACTTTGCATCTAGTCTGGAACAAACTTTTCCTTTGTGGTGCTTCCTTAGGTACTTCTTTCTCCTGGCACAATGCTCTCCTCATGAATAATGATTCTCCCTTCTCAGCACTTCCTCTGGAACTCGGTGGTTCCACTGGATCTTCCTTCACATATATGGTCCTTGCATGATTTTCAATCTTCTTACTTTCTTGGCAACACTCAAATGCTTTATGTCCTCCGCACTTGAAACAGGTTCCCCTGAAAGTTCTCTTGTCATATCCTTTCTCATCTCTCTGATATCCATCATTGCGGTAAGAATTGTAGCCTCCTCTGTTGTGGTGGTAAGAATTTATGTCATCTCTCCCTTTATGGTATGAATTGGAATCTCTCTCTTCCTTGCAGTACGAATCTCTATCCTTTTTTTGCTCTGCATTTGGTTTTTCTACTCTGGAATATGACCTTCCTTTCTGAAATCTACCCCCTCTTCCTCTTTGCCTTTGTTCACGTCTCTTGTTTATCTTTTCTTCCACCTTTAATGCAAATTGATATGCTTCCTCTACCGAATTCATCCTTACCAAACTCAACTCTTCTTGAATGTTCATCCTCAGCCCATTGATATATCTTCCCACTTTTCCCTTGCTTGCTTCACTATGTCCAGTCCGAATGATGATCTTATGAAATTCTTCAATGTATTCTTTCACAGTCTTTTCCTTCTGTCTTAGGTTTTGCAATCTCTTCAGTAGCTCCAACTCATAGTCCGTAGGTATAAACTGGTTCTTCAATTTTGTCACCATTCTATCCCATTTCACAATCTTCTCTTTACCTTTTATGTTTCTCTCCAATTGAACTTCCTTCCACCATATTGCAGCATGTCCTTTCAATTTAGTCTTCACAAATCCCACTCTCTCTAGATCTTAAATTTCTTCATATTCAAAGTATTCTTCAATGTCATTTATCTAGTCAATCAACTCCTCGGGGTTTAGGTTGCCGATATAGTTCAAAATCTCTATTCTAGGTCACCTTCCTATTTTCAAAATAGCTTTCAACATCTTCATTTGATCTAATTCTTCATCTTCTAAGGTTTCTTCAGTTAGCTCTACAACTTGAACTTCATCATCATCATTGTCATCATTAGGTCTAGGGTTTAAACATTTTCTTCTATCTTCTTCAACAACATCTAATTTCACTTCCATTGTTCACATCATTTCCATCATCTCATCCATCTTTCCAGCAACATTAGCAGTAGTATGAATTCTCCTTGGTGACATCTCTTCCTAGGATTTGGTGCAACTACCTCAAGTCAGTGATCTGGCTACAGGATTGCAACTACCTCACAATCGGCGATCTCTTGACAAACACAAGTAGGCTGCCTCAAGTCAGTGATCTATCCACACAAATATCTTATAGAATGCCTTTCTTAACTTCGCTCTCCTCTCCCAAGGTCCGCAAACTCGCTCTAATACCACTTGGTGTAGTCAAGGATGAAGGGCCCAAAATACGATAGTCCAACCTTGCAGCATGAGTAAACACAACGAAAACTCAAAGAATTGGAATAAAAATCCCACATGGAAATATAGAAAATGATCAATTATTCACAGGCAACATGCCCTACCTTCCGGCTTACAGATCACAAAATGATATAGCACTAAGCCTAGAAATACAATGTGGTTCAAAGCCCTTATCTCCTATAACTTCCTACTTCTCTATCTCTCTATCACTTGCTTACCCCTAATGCAACTACACAATGCTTATATATATCAATTCCCATCTTTGGAAAAGGTTCTCGTCAGCCTCAAGAGGTCTCAAACCCCAAAGTTGATGAAACATGTGAAGGTCGGCCAAAACATATGATTCTCCTTTTATCCTTGGATAAACATGATGTGGATCAGAACGAAGGTTCCTCGATGAATGTGCATCCTTATGAAATGGTTTCCTGAGCTCTGCAAGTCACATAATAGGTCCGCACAATTGAAAAGCCAAGACTGGTCGATGAATGCTCTCTGTCCAATTACAACTGCTATTTTGTTAGTGATATCTTCATACTAGGATCTCCAAAACACTTGAATTTTTGATATGATGTAGATGTTGCAATGAAGATCATATATCCTGATCTACGAGCTCTGATGTTACAATGTGGTATAATGTGGTATGAAGTATTGACACTGAGGCCTGACAGTTAACTACTGAAATGCAAGAAAACATGAATGCAAATAATTTTGGTTGATGCAAGATTGCTTGAAACCTAGATGCTCCTACATTAGTTCCACCCCTTAGGAATAAGAAAAACCAAAGGTCTGTGAATGATGTCTTCCCATTCTTGAAAGGAATATGTAGGAAGAAAACTCAAGATGTATAAAGTCTTTGAAATTTTCTCAAGTGTCTCCATGTTGATACCAAAAGCTTCCACTACTAAATTAAGTGTTCTAGGCCACATTGATGAAGATAAAAATCTATAATCTAGTGGAGATGAATATAGAACAAGGTCCAAAGACTCAAATACCTCCAAAAGTTAATCAAACTATCCACAATCATTTCAGACTGTGATGAATGATCATGTGGAGAATGAATGATAGGGTTTGAATGTTCCCTCTCAACAACTGAAGAATCACCTCCATCAAAGAGAAGATGAATACAATCAATGGTTTCTCCAAAATCTAAAGTGTGGGACTCTACAAAAAACCTACAATGTTTGTCAAGTACTCCTCCTAAGTACCTATATCTATAAGACAATGTATATCATGTTACACTAAATCACATGTAGCCATGATTGTAGAAACACAAGCATCATCAAATGTAACAATAGATGGAGGAGATCAAAGGCAAGGCTCAAGAACTGGATCATATGTGAGAATTCCCAAGTTCAAATAGCCAAAACTCTCCTCAAAATCATGGTCCACACTAGAAGTGCGATCAATAGTCGAAGAATCAAATTCATCATTAGAAGCAAAACCTAAAAAGGTGTATAACCAATATGCATGATAAACTATCCTAGTAGTAATAATCTCTCTACTCTCCAAGTCTATAAGAATAACTAAATCAAAAGTGAAATTCACAATATTCCCTACTCCACCATGGATAATCAAATAGATAGAAAGAATATTGTTTGACAAATGAGGTACACATAAAACATCATTGAAAGTTAACTCCCAAATATCAATAGATCATTTCCCAATTGCATCCATGTATGTATTCCTTCCTATAAAAATAGGTGACATAGCATAAGGCTCAAAATAATAGAATATAAACTATGAAGATGTTATATGGTGAGATGCTCCTGAATGTAAAAGTCATCCCCCTAATCCAAGATAGAAGCACAGAGCTTGTCCTTTATTTTTACTTGATGTAGTAGAAAAAAATGCTTGGCCTTTTTCCTTATTATATTTTTTTAAATGAGAAGAAGTAGTAGACTTAGACATTCTAGAAGGTAGATCAATGTGGTTATTTTTACAAAGATGTTTCAATTCATCAATATCCTTCTTACAACAAGAATGATCTTCATGTCCAGTCTTCTTGCAATTTGAACAAGTAGGCTTCTCCTTCTTAGATGATTTCTCTTTGAAATAGGATTTATTATGTGCTTGATCTAAATATGGATTATTATTTGATTTCTTCTATTTCTTATCATATTATTTTGACTCTTTCACCTAACTAACCAGCAAATCCTGAGATTGAGATGACTTTTTGAGATCTATAGAAATAATATTTTGTTTCTCATGTATTAACATCTAAAAATAACTACAAATGAAGGTGTAGTATATGTAGACCTCGTATTTAACTTGTGATTATGAAAGCTATAAATAAAAGCTACATAATTAGGACCTAGTTTTTTAATTACATTATAGACCAATTGAATGTCCTTTTTCTCAATTTCACATGATTTA
>VDFB02340979.1:0-25771 GCA_007258455.2 Sequoia sempervirens
TTAGTCTTGGCTAGAGGTAGGAAGAACATTGGCTTGTTTGTTTACTTGATCTTTGTCTTTTTGACTTATCTTATTGCACTCATTCCAATGATCTCTCAATGATTTCTAAACAAAACAATTTAGAGAGAAGGGAATGGGGCAACAATCATTATCTTTTGTTTGTTGTGCTTGTTGGATATTCTTGTGATATAACTTTGGTCATGTGTGTCTTATTTGGTTTGTAGGGAAGGTGTTTTAGGTGTATTGTTTACCACATAGGAAGGCTTGCTTTTCTATGTTTTGGTCTGAGATATTTGAAGTATCTGAACTACATTTTAAATAAGGTTTCATATTCCAAGTGTGAACAAGGATACTCCTATCTGATTGTCGAGTGAAGGTCCATCACACTAGGTACAACGCCATCTTGGTTCTTTATACCTTGATGCATCGTACCTACGTGTGTTATCAAACATAAGGTAAGTAATCCCTTTTAAATTCCTAATCCCTGATAAGCAATACATCATCATCGTTCATCGTTATATCTAATAAAGTCTTGCAGATCATGGACTTGTTGGATTCTCTTGTTATCATCTCATTTCTTCTTTCTTCTCTCTGCACTAACATGGTACCATGACAGTTAATCTAAACATCACTAATGCATCCATCCTGCATCCACAAACCATTAGCATGTTGCATATCATTCATATCATATAGAATAGGAAACATTGATCATCTCACATGCATCACATTCTCATCATTGCATAATATAGATTGGTTATTCTAAGCATCTCATAAACCATACATTTGCATCCATTGCATAAGCATATAGGCATCATCATATCATCCATATATGCATAATCATATCATACATGAAAAAGATACTAAAAAAGAAAAGGAGAATGTCATAACATCTCATAATCATCACATCATCCATTTTGCATTATCATTTAGGGCATATTATAAATCTATTAGTTTAAGCATATTAAAATCATTTGCATATCATAAAAATTTGCATCCATACATCATCGTCATAAAATTATATAGGTATAATACAAAAAGAAATGCATCCATAACATCCATAAACATCTGCATAATCATCCATCAAATAAAGTAAAAACCATGCATATAGAATCACATCGCATATAGAGCATCAAATGCATCCATCCATGAAGCATAAATAAAGTAGACACATCGCATAATGAATCGATCATATCATATATAAAAAAATCATCACTGTCATGGTACAAATCTAAATCATGTGTATGTATATCAATCATTGTACAATGCCCATTGGGCTATCAAAAATGAAGCCTGTCAGTCCCAAAAAGAATCGAATGTTGTGATAAAAAAACTATGTGTGATAGCTAGCCCTGATGACTGCTCCCCTCACCTGGATGCCTCTTTGGCTAGTCCTCTTCCTATCTCAACCCTATCTGCTGAGAATAATCCGACACTCGAGCAGCCGAAGGTACAACTTGTCAATAGTGGAATTTGTAATACTCTACCTCTTTCGCAGTATTGCAGTACATCTGCATAGGTATTGTCCTCCCCTGGGATGAGGCAGCCATGCTCTCCATTTGCTACCTCTAGCCAACCTCCTAGGCTAGCTGCAACTTTGTTGCCTGCCTCTGCTGGTGCTCATGAACTCTCTCTATGGAAAGGGCCTAGACCTACTGTCTAGCTTGGTCCCTCTCTGTTGTAATCATCTACAGCTGTTCTTGTAGCCCTTGAACCTACCCCTGTAACTGTTGTATTTAAGCATCTCGTGGGTCTAGCTGTGGTGGCTAAGGTGGTTGGTGAGGCTGTTGGTCTCTCTATTGGTCCCTCTGATAATCCAGTTGCTACTCTAGTTGTCATGGAGGTGGCCCATCTCTGGGTGGTGCCCCAGGATCCTGTTCGTCGTGACTTGCTTGTGCTCACTTGCTTTTCTTGCCTCGGGGTCTCCCTGTGGAAGCGCTACCCCTAGAACTATCAACCAAAGTGGGGGTCTGAACCAATCACCATAGGCATGTGTAGTGCTTGGATCTGCCTATCCCTAGGCATAGGCCCATGGCCTAGCCACCACCTTCCGGAAGGAATCAACTGCATCAGACACTGGAATCGTCCATCCCCATGTGGTCTCTCAAGATGGCCGGGTGAAGATGGCCACATACTAATCATTTGGTCGATCCTAAACATCTCTGAATTGTTGGGCTACCCTATCTAGCAGGTAATTCTCTATGATCATGTGCTCTCATCCATGCATCAATCGATCATGTCGGGCATAGAAAAGTTGTTGTATGTCATCATACCAGGCAAGCATCTATAACCATGGCCTTCATGTGAATACTGTCATCCCGTCTATGACTTTATGCCAATGGGGTATACCTAGTCATCATGTGTGCCTCAAGGTAATACCACCCTTGTATCTCCAAATGGTTGGATCATCGAGCTCTACATTGACCACAGTGACCATCAGTTGGAGCATGACAATGTGCTCCTAGGCCCAAATGTGCAATAATTTCATGTTGGTACCAATCACTTGGCTGTCGCAATTGGAAAAATCATGTAGATCGTGGTATAATGAGGCTAGCATCATTGGTCCTCAAGAAAACTATATCCTCTAGAAAAGCATCCTCTCCTAGGCCAGGCCCCATCCCAAGTTGAAGTATCTGCCCCATCGATCTGGAGCCACTAGCCTGCATATAATGGCCACAACAATCAGCCTAAAAGTAAACACTCGACCTCTGTAGTAATCCAAATTGATTTGGCCCTCAGAAAGTGTAAGCTCCTCAACCTCCATGACCTCAAAGCATGCATCACTGTCAGCATCTATTTCATAGATAACTCGATCTCCATGAATCGGTCACCGCAGGATGTGCCATACATCCTCCAATGTAATAGTCACCTCACTAGTGGGAAGGTGAAAGGATGAGGTTTCGCTATGCCACCTCTTGGCCAACACAATCATCGTCACTAGGTGGGTCCAAACGACGGGCGCATTTGCAACGTACCAAAGGCCAATCTCGCCCAAGTGCTCCTGCCATAGCTCGTGCAAACCACTTAATCTGTTCAGCACCGAGGGTTGATGCTCACGTGAAAGCATAAGCTCTCTAACCTGCTACACTCATGAAGCCATAGTGTCAAAATTTATAAAAAAATATGACCCTATTTGGAGTTTTCAACACAAGAACAACGAATGTGTCGTTATTTGCAAAGGCATCGCCATTTGAAAACTCCAAACAACGACGTTGGAACCTTTGAAAATGCAAACCAAACCATGGTGTCGCTATTTACACGAGCGAGCCCCTTTGACCTAGAAACCCTAAGCTAAAACTAGACATCAGCGTCACCATTCGCAATGGCGTCACCATTTGGATTTTGGAGCCCTAAAGTTAAATTGTGATGTGGCATCACAATTCACATAAGCGATGCTATTTGAGCCTTAGCATTGCCAATTTTTCACTTTTAGTATCACTATATAGTGACGCTAGGGATTTTCATAATTCAAAGCATAATAAATGTGCCTAAAAATCAAAACTTAGAGTTGGGTTAGGGTCACATACCGCTGGTCCTATGCTTGGAGGTCTCTGGTGCATGTGGACCCACTCAGAAATGTGTTAGGGAAGCACTCTTTGTGCCATTCTACAAGAGGTTTAGAGCTCAAAAAGCTAGAAATCTCAAAGTGTGAATGCAAAAATGAATGCAAAATGACCCCTCCAAGCCTATTTAAGCATGAAAATTAGGGTTTTTTTCCCTGATTTAGCTGTCAAACTAGGGTTTTGCACCCCCAACACTATTTTTTCCCAATCGAAGCTCATTTCAGATCTTTTTTTGTATTTTGGCATATTTTCAGCATCCTGGAGCCTTTTTGGACCCATCGGGCAGCTTGTTCTCTTTTTTCGATACATCACCCAAAAATCCAAATTTTCATCCAATCTCTCGAGGGGGCAGTATACTAGCATAATTCTTCTCACTGGGGCAGTAGTGGGGCATCCAAAAAAATTAGATTTTTTTTTAATTTTGATCTCGGCAAGGTTATTCTTTGAACCAATGCAGTAGGTACATTGCTTCAAAGAGGGGCAAAATGTAGACGTTCAAATTATCCTGATTGATATCGTGCACTCAATTTTGATTCACTAACACCAATTCTTTCGTAATCACTTTTTTACTAACCAATTAATTGAATAATTTGTATTTAATTAATTCATCAAGATTCTTCTTTTAATTAAATAAATCAACTTTATTTGATTAAATCTAATGCTCTTCTTTTAATTAAATAAATTATTTTATTTTATTAAATCCTAATGTTCCTCCTTTGATCAAATAAATCATTTTATTTAATTAAATCCTAAAGTCGTCTATTTTAACTAAATAAATCAACTTTATTTGATTAAATCTAATGTTCATTTAATTGAATAAATCAAATTTATTTAGTTAAATTATTAACCTCCCAACTATCCTCTCATTTGATTTAAATAAATCTAAATAGATAAATCAAATGTCATATCATCTAATTCCATCTAAGTTAATTAAATCCTGATTAACTCCTAACACTAATTCTCCTTTCCTCTAGCTTTTGCAACTTGCACATATAAATCAATTTATTTGATTTATTAATTCCTCTATTTTCATTCAAATGTGTCATATTCTTGGAATATTCCACCAATTTGAAATCTCTCTCCCTAAGGACTTTTGTCCTCCAACATGGCATTAAAGGCTCTTGCATGTCCTCTCCTTGAGCCACCTTGGAATTAACTCCTCTTACAACTCTTCTTACACAAGTCATCTTTTGAATTTCAAATTCTACCTACATGCACTTAACATGCACAGTGTTCAAAATGTGCTCCATTCTCCTTCATTAGCATGTTGACAAGTGGCACAATGCCATTGGTTCAAATGTTAATCCCACATTCTTCCTATTTCTCATTCCTCCATCCTTATTTCCTATAAATAAAGGACTTTTCTATTGATTTGGGATCCACAACTTCATGCAAGGTTACTATCTACATATTTAAGCAAGTTCATCCACATTTTCATCCAAGTTTTCATGGATTTCATCATCCATAGCTAAGTTATTGAAAATTTTCATCAAGGATCAATCAATCATCATCAAGTTTATCAAGGAATTGGGAAAGGGCTTCTTTCCACATCAAAGAAGCACCAATTCCCCCATGAGATGTTGGTTTCAATATTTATAATAGAATTTCATTAGCTTTTACTTGTTATTTTGGCTTTGATTTCAATGTTCTTATGTTTGAATGAATTTCATGGGGAATGTTTGTTTAGACTTGTTTATTGACTAATGTTTGATTGTTTGTTCATGTTTGAGCAGATCTAGACCAAGCATTCACAATATTATTCAATATTCTTTTATTTGCAGTAATTGAATGTTTATGTAGTTAAATCCAGATCAATCTAGAAGTTTCGTTCTAGATTTGATTCATGGACCATTTTTATTTTTAAATTTTCCCTAGTCGTGCCTGAGACAATGAGCAATTATGAATACAAATGTTAATTGTTTGCAGATGGAATTTAATGTTAAAAATCATAATGCAGATTTAAATTTTTTTTAAACACATTATTTCTAACAAAGAATGAGATATAGGGGGTGTGACAACCATGGGTTGCAATGCCCCATTTTATGGAGGGGGTTGCGGCCATGGTGCCACCCCCATGCATCTACCTGAGATGGCAACCCTTTTGGCATACCATCTCAGGTCACTAAAACATTTTTTTTTAATTTACTCTTAAACCTTATTCAATATAATTTATATTATTTTATATTTATTTTTAACTTATTTATTTTGAAGACTATTCTAGTTCTCTATTTTACTCTATAACTATTTTTTTTATCTGAGTTTCAATTTATTTTTTTAGAGATTAATATCAAAGTTATATAAATAATTTAATCTACTTATTTTCCAATATACATGGTTGTTTGAATTTGAGACTAGTTGGCAAGGAAGATTTAGTCTAGGGATTACTCTAAAAATTTTAATGACTAACACACTATGTTTTCTTTTCTATCTCTACAAGGTAATATTTATAACTCTTCCATTAACTTCTACAAGATGAATTTAAAATATAATCTTAAGTTCCTATTGATATGTGTATACCTAAGTTCCCTACAATGCACTAATTTTTTTTTCAATTGAACCATGAATAAAGAAATACAAGAAACATATACTCATATGTTTTCTACAATTTAGTTCGACTAGCTTAACATTTTCCCAAAACTAGTTGTAAGAATCTCATTTAAGATTAACTTAATACTTTTCTTTCAAACAATAAACAATACAACAATTTAGCACAAGTAATGTACCCAAGGAGTGTAAAACCTTCATGGTAACTAAATAATGCAAATGATACAATCTTTTCTTCCAAAGAAACACATAAAATTTCCTTTTGTTTTTGACTTACAACTTAACAATTGATGTTTTATTTCTTTTCCCTCATATGTATATGTAACAACACAATTTTGCTAGTCTAACACCTTTACAATGATCTACAATATTTGATACACAAAGTGCATTATGAAACAAAGATGTATTTCTTGAAATTAAAACCAAATTTTGTTTTCTTTCTACAAGATGAACAACTCCAAAACATCTTCAACCTCCATCCAATAACTTGAAAATGAACAAGAGAGGAAAAAAAACAACAAGCCAATGGGCTCTCCACCCATCCATAGGGTTGTGAGACAACCCACCCCAAGCATGGTAAAATATTTAGCCACTTGGGTACTCTTCACAACATATGAGAACAAAATAATTTAACACAAACAATACACATATACACTTATTTGGCCACACTTCAAAAAATTACAAAACACCCAACGTACATTTCTAACACATTGAAATTAAGAAAAGGACTTCCACATAGGGGGAGTAGGGTCTCTACCAATTAAGAGGAAAATATATATGTATGTATCACAATATCCCAAAATCCAATCTCCACATCAAGAACTCCATACACCACAATGCACCATCAATGTACCCATTTTCCCTCCAAAGAAAATTTAATATGTAGGGGATACCCATATCCTTGAATAAGCATGGGTGATCCTACCTTGAAATAAAGATACCCCATTGTGGGAGCCGCACCCACTAAACTCCTTGCACATGGAGGAGCAAAATCAGCCTCTTCGTAAGAGGGGGTCAACTCCCTACAAAACACATAACACAAGAATACACATATTCACAAAACCCATAAAACCCATAAAACAAGCACATACAATATTTACATTTAATCAATAAAGAAAAGCATCCTACCTCAAATCATAATATCCCACTAATGGTAGAATCCTTGGATGAGAATCCTCCTCCTCCAAGCCTTCACCTTTCTCTCCTCCTCTTCCCAATCACACTCTCACTCTCTCTCTCCACAAGAACTCCAAACACAAGATCACAAAATCACAAGAAGCAAAAATGAGCAGTAACTCTCCCCATTCCATGAAGGAGGAGTCTTAAAGAGAAGGAAGAAGTAACCTCCTACCACAACTAACTTAACCACCCAACTACCCTCCTATTTTCGCCACTTTTGTAAGTGGGGCTTAAAGGAGGGTCTAAACACCTTTTTATAAAGTTATAAATGAAAAAAATAACCTTCTAACCTATATACCTTAGACCAAAGCTAATTTCCCAAACATAAAATACAACCTAGACCTCCTAAAATCACTTAAAAAAACTTTAAAGTTCACAAGGTTAAAACTTACACAAAAAAGTTCATAACCACATTATCACATAACACTAAAAATCACATTTTTAAACATCATGCCCAATAAACCTTAAGATTCCATGCCTATTTCTAACATCACATAGGATGACATAAATTCGCTAAATGACCCTCATCATCCATTAGCATAATAATCCACCTATACACTCAACAAGAAGTGCATGTACATTATATAGCCAAAATAATTCCATCATAACTTGTTGGTGTGAATAAGTCTTGTATCTAGTTTATTCCTTTACTAGGGACTTAGGGGACTTAATTCACATGTTAAGTTTACTTAGGTTATTAGTTGTCATATCTAGATAAGTATTAGTTGTCTTATCTAGAATTTCCACTTTCCTAGGTAGTTATGAGTTAGTTGTCTCATGTGATAGGATTAAGACACTTGTCATGATCTTGTCTTATCCTATCTCTCATCCTTGCATTTATAAGCAAGGCATCTCTAGCATATTGTAATTTGGCATATAGCATTGTATAGTATTGCATTGATCATTGTATCATATTGCAATCCTTGTTTGGGTGGAATAGCATCTTCCATTGTTGCTTCTCTCTATCTCTTGTGGAGGTTCTTTGGCGTTGCAGATTGAAGATCTTGGGTTGTTAACTCCAACATGGTATCAGAGCTTTGAATCTGGCAAGCCCCTTCCATTTCCTTATTAGAGAGTTTCCATCAATTTCTATTGTCATTTTTTGAGTTCTTGTATCCTATATTGCATGCTTGCATTTTGGTGAGATCTGGTGATTGCAGCGCTTTTGGCTATAGTGGCAGTATTTTAGGCTGTCCCATTGCGTCCAGGAGGCTCGAAAAAGTCAGATCTGGCTTTTGTTTCACTTAATTTCGTCACCATTTGCAGTTTTGGCAAAGAAGGGTTTCGAGCTCAGATCTGGTGAACAACTTTTTACAGGAGCACTTTGAGCCAAAATTAAGTCTGCCATTGCGTCCGGGTGGCCGTTTCTGAGTTTTTTGATATATAATTTGCCTATATTTGGCAAAAGTTGTCTTCGGAGCAAAAAAAATTTAGCAGAGGCGGCTGTACGGCCCCCCCTGCGCAGGTACGCGTGTCGTCAGAAATTTTTTCAAATTTTTTTTTTTTTCTGTCGGCATTTTTTATTTTTGAAAAATTATATAAAAATTCAAGCGCTTCAAAAAGCGCATTTCATTGTATATTGTCGGCTTTTTAAGCCGCAGACAATAAATTCTGCGGACTGTGTCCGCGGGTTTATTCACACCCGCCAGCGGAGTCCGCAGCGGCTTAAGAGCCGCCACCGGAAACCGCCGGCCGCAGCGGAGCCCGCAGCAGCTACAGTGACTGCCAGGTGCCAGCCGCCGAAGTCACCGCCAGCGGGCGGTTTTTTCAAACCGTCGAAGTTTTTCTGCAGCAGACCAGCCCGCGGTCACGTGGGTGACCAGGAGCCAGCCCCCGAGGGCTCAAATTTTGCCCCTGTTTAGCCTTCAAGTGCCTAAAATAGGCCTTTTTTTCATTTTTGCATAACTTTTCACGGAGTCGGATTTTCGCAAACAAGATATCGTCGGAAAGCTGGTTCGACGAACTTCGCAGTGGTGCAGGTGATTTTGCCAGATTTTGTCATTTTTTTCCAGATTTTTCAGCTTGAAGGTACAAGTGCATTTATTGCTTGTTCTTGATGTAACTTTTTCCAACGAAGTCAAAATTTGGCAAACTTTTTTTTGAAATTGATCAGAAAATCACAAGGAATCTGTTTGTAACCTCTGTTTTCAGCTTTGCAAGCTCCTTATTCTAAAAAATATTAAAAATCACCGTGTGTTATAAACGGTTGATTTGAGCTTGTCACTTGTAAAATTGCAAAAAATTGTTCATTGTAATTTGCTGGGGGGTTGCAAAATCAGTTTTTAATACATTCTGGGGGGGTGAAAGGCACAATTTAAGTGCCACATTGTCCTTTTCTTTTGGTGTTCATGGCGGATCTAAGGCAAATTGAACCACTCACTCCACACAATTATCATACATGGAAGCTAAAAATGACTCAATTGTTACAATCTAAGGGTCTATGGCCAATGTTAGATGCGGAACAACCTGAATTTACAAGGGATTATGAAAAGTTTGTCCATAGATGTAAAATGGATGAAGCAAAAGGGCTCATTGGCTTACATGTATCTGATAATCTGTTGTTTCATATTTCAGAGTGCAAAACACCTAAAAATGTTTGGGACAAACTTGAAGAATTGTATGGTAAAATAAATCATTTCAGAACCTTGCAACTTCAAGCAGAACTACAATCCCTCTCTCCAGATGCGTTTCCTTCAATGCAGGATTTCCTTGCTCAATTCAAGATGATTTTGTCACAGTTGAAAGGATGTGGACATGATGTATCTAGTGATGAATGTATCTTCTTGATTCTGTCTAAGTTAAAGGGCCCTTATCAAGTGTTTTCTTCTACTTTCTATTCAACTATGGATGCAATGGGGAAAGATTACAAAATGCCTACATTTGAGTTGTTTTGTGAGCGTCTTACTAGGGAAGGAGGCCAAGTTAATTCAGTTGGATGCCTTACCTAATTCTAAGAATCATGCTCTAATGGCTCAATCATCCAAGGGTAAAGGAAAGAACAAGAAGAAGCCCAAAGCAGAATCATCTTCTGGTAGTGAGAATCCCTCCAAACCGAAGCCGAAGAACAATCAAAAGTCCACTCAATCTCCTTCTTCTTCTACCTCTGGAGATTCTTCTTCCAAGTCCAAGAAAAAGAAAGGAGATCCTTGTTCATTTTGTGGCAAAAATGGGCATGATGCATCTCATTGCTTTAAGAGATTAGAGGCCTTGGAGGAAGCTATGAAGAAGCATAATATTTCAGTGGCTAAGCCTTCTTCCATGGGCAAAGGGCAAGCTCTTTCTGCACGAGCTATGCATTCACCTTCAGATAGTTGGATTCTTGATTCAGGTGCCTCACATCACATGAAAAATTCACGTGATCTTCTTGATTCCATAGTTCATACTTCTACTTCTCAGATTGCAGTTGGGAACTCTTCACAGATTCCAGTTTTGGGGACAGGCTCCGTTCAGATGCTAGATGGGTGCATTGAGGATGTTTTACTTGTTCCTGATATTTCAGCGAATCTTCTTTCCATATATCAGATTTGTCATTCTGGAGATGGGAAGTTAGTTGAGTTTTCTCCACAAAATGTGACTATTAGACAGTTGCAAGATCCTGAGAAGGTTGTCGCAACAGGGGTAGTTGATCATGAGAATCATTTGTATCGATTTGATGGATTTGAGTCTTCATCAGGTTCATGTTTTGTTGCTCATGCTGATTCAATGAGCAAGCTTTGGCATGAGAGATTTGGGCACTTGAATTATAGATATCTTCAGCAAATGAAAGCACATAACTTAGTGGTTGGTCTTCCAAAGATCACTTGCACAGATGGTGTTTGTCAAGGATGTGTTCTTGGCAAGCAACATCAAGATCCTTTTCCTAAGGGTCACGCTACACGTGCAACCACACCCCTTGAGTTGGTCCATAGTGATCTTATGTCATTCCCAACTCCTTCTTTTTCAGGGGCCAAGTATGTGCTAACATTCATTGATGATTTTTCCCGCCGGACATGGGTCTATTTTCTGAAGCTCAAGAGTGAAGTCCTCACCAACTTCAAGACCTTTAAAACATTTGTGGAGAAGCAGTCAGGTTTTTCTCTTCGACAGATACGCACAGATAATGGGGGGGAGTATGTCAATCAGGCATTTCAGGATTTTTGCAGTGCGCATGGTATTCTTCATCAGCACACAGTTCCTTACACTCCTCAACGAATGGTGTGGCGGAGAGAAAGAACAGGACTCTCAGGAAATGGCCAATTGTATGATTCAGTCTAGGTCCATGGCTCCGCCTTTTGGGCCGAAGCTGTCAATTGTGCCAACTATATTCAGAATCGTATGCCCCACAAGGCAGTGCGAAATATGACCCCTGAGGAGGCTTGGTCTCATCGCAAGCCTAATGTATCCTTCTTCAGAGTATTCGGTAGTGAGGCTTGGGCATTCATTCCGAATGGTCGGCGTAAATCCATGGAGAAGAAGAGTCAGCGTTACATCTTTGTTGGCTATTGTGAGGATGTGAAGGCATACAGATTGTTTGATCCTGACACACGAGAGGTTCATTTCTGACGTGATGTTCAGTTTTCTGAGACCTTCACCCAGCCAGATCCTCCTTCGACTTCTTCTTCATCACAACCTACTCAGTCTTCTTCAATTCATGATACTTTGCTACTTGAGGAAGACTTTGATGATGGTCTTGATGAACCTCCTCCTCACTCACCCACTAGGCCACGATGGGCTTGAGTTACTCTTGAGGAGGCTGGTCCTCTTGTTGGTGATCCCACAGACACTCGCCGCACTCGTTCTCAGACTTCTGGAATTAGTCTTTTGAGTCATGCAATTTCAAATGATCCTCAAAAGTTTTCAGATGCTTCAGGTATTCCAGAGTGGGATAGTGCTATGGATGATGAGTATTCTTCTTTGATGAAGAATCATACTTGGGATCTTGTGCCTCTTCCTAAGGGAAGGTTCGGTGCAAGTGGGTGTATCATGTCAAGTATGCAAGAGATGGTTCCATTGACAAGTACAAGGCTCGTCTTGTTGCAAAGGGGTTTTCTCAGGTTGAAGGGATTGACTATTCCGAGACCTTTGCTCCTGTTGCCAAGATGGATTCTATTCGCTTTGTCCTTGCTATAGCTGCATCTCAGGGATGGTCAGTATATCAGATGGATGTGAAGAGTGCTTTCTTGCATGGGGATCTTCATGAGGAGATCTATATGGAGCAGCCACCGAGATTTGTGCAAGATTCTTCACTTGTTTGCAGGCTTCGACGTTCATTGTATGGTCTCAAACAAGCCCCTCGGGCTTGGTATGAGAAGATGGATAGTTTCTTGCTTGCTTCTGGCTACACTCGCTGCCATTCCGATCCCACAGTTTATACACAGAGACATGGAGAGGATCTACTTATACTTGTGCTCTATGTGGATGATTTGATTCTCACAGGGAGTTCTACTTCCATGATTCAGAGTACACAGCGAGCATTGATGGAGCAATTTGATATGACCGACCTTGGTCTTTTGCATTACTTCCTTGGTCTTCAGGTTCATCAGACTTCTGAGGGGATCTTCATTTTCCAACAGAAGTATGCTCTTGATTTGCTTCAGAGATTTGGCATGGTGATTGCAAGCCTACCCCTACTCCATTCCAGTCAGTGTTGTACTGTCTTCCAGTTGCACTACTCCTATAGTTGATCCTACCTTGTATCGGCAGTTGGTTGGCAGTCTTTTGTACTTGACACATAGTCGTCCTGATATTTCCTTTGCGGTTGGACTTGTCTCTCGCTTCTCATAGGAGCCTCATGAGAGTCATTGGAAGGCTACCAAGCGTATCTTGAGATACATTCAGGGCACTACTCATTTTGGCATTCACTACACTTCAGGTGCATCTCAGATTGTGGGCTTCACTGACTCAGATTGGGCTGGTGATGTCAATGATCGGAAGTCTACTTCTGGCTTTGTCTTTTGCCTTGGTTTTGGTCTGATTGCATGGTCATGCAAGAAGCAAATTGCTATTGCATTATCATCGACAGAGGCTGAGTATTGAGGTGCTATGTTGGCTAGTCAGGAGATTTTGTGGCTTCGTCAGTTGATGACTGAGTTCAGATTCCCTTCCACTCAGCCCACTACTCTTTGGTGTGACAATCAGAGTGCCATTCACATTTCACGCAACCCAGTGGAGCATCAGCGGACTAAGCATATTGAGATCCACATGCACTTCATCAGGCAACTCATCCAGGGATGGTGTTCTCAGCTTGGAGTATTTGCCTACAGATCAGCAGGTTGCAGACATCTTCACTAAACCTTTGGCATCGCCTCGTTATCTTCAGTTGCGATCGATGCTTGGGGTGAAGGAAGTTGTCCTTGGGGGGTCTTGAGGAGTCCTCCTTCCTTCATTAGTTTTCTTTGTTTCTTTCTCTCTTTTGGAGAGGAGTTTTCTCCCACAGGGTTTTTCTCCTTTTCTCCACTTGTGAGAGTTTTTTGTTTTGTACATGGGTACCTCATCAGGCCTAGTTGTCGGGACCCATCTTTTGCATTATGCATTGGTTTGTACCTCCCTAAGTTGCAATTAAGGGGGGGTGTTGGTGTGAATAAGTCTTGTACCTAGTTTATTCCTTTACTAGGGACTTAGAGGACTTAATTCACATGTTAAGTTTACTTAGGTTATTAGTTGTCATATCTAGATAAGTATTAGTTGTCTTATCTAGAATTTCCACTTTCCTAGGTAGTTATGAGTTAGTTGTCTCATGTGATAGGATTAAGACACTTGTCATGATCTTTTCTTATCCTATCTCTCATCCTTGCATTTATAAGCAAGGCATCTCTAGCATATTGTAATTTGGCATATAGCATTGTATAGTATTGCATTGATCATTGTATCATATTGCAATCCTTGTTTGGTGGAATAGCATCTTCCATTGTTGCTTCTCTCTATCTCTTGTGGAGGTTCTTTGGCGTTGTAGATTGAAGATCTTGGGTTGTTAACTCCAACATAACTAACATATTATCACAAATCCATTAGCCATAGAATAACATTTAAAATTCATCATTCATAAATACACCAATCAAATAATCTCATCAAAGGATTGTTGTCACGAGGATAGCACCCTTATCTAAGTGTATTTAACTTAGCTATCCTATGAAACATGGGATCATCTTTAGACTATGGATTACCTATAGTGAATATGAACCTCCAAAGTGGGTTGGTTCCCCTGATGGACCTCCTAAAAGCTTTTTGGTTTGATAGTAAAAAGGATAGAAAACTAAAATTTAAGATAAACTAGACCTAGGAGGTGATGCACCAATGAAGAAAAGACTTGTACTTGTTCTAACTTATAATTATTCTCAAAAACTCAACCTAACCCTATACACAACTCAATTTTTACCAACTTATACAAAAGTGTTTCAAAGGAAGGCTATGTTTCAAGTTTTTTTGAAGGAAAATTGTGTGTTTTCACAACTACAAACTCTAAAATCAGCTAACACAACCTATGACTTGCTTAAATTTCATATTATTGCATGAAAAAATGATTGAAAATGAGACATAACTCAAGGATTTAATGCTTAAATCCACAAAAATTACCTCAAATAATTTTGAGAAGGAAAACTTACTTCTTTTTATTGATAAAAAAATGAGTTTTGCTTGTACAATCTTTGAAAATATTGAAAATAAAACTAAGTTGTTGCTCTATAATTCTCAAAATCAATTACAATACATATATTTTGCATAAGGTAGAAAGAGGAATGAAAGAACTAACTAGAAAGAGTTGAATGATTTGTCTTATATAAAAACTCTTCAACTAAAAGAGGTTGAACCTCATAGAATATGTGAAGCTTGCATTATTTAAAACTGGGTGTGAACCGCCTCTAAACTTGTATCCAATCATGCAACCTTTGGTGTAGAAGATTTGACTTGACCTCTTTGACTTTATGACTTTTTCATGCTCCTAGAAGTATGCCCCAACTCAACTTGAATTGATCTTTATAAAAATGCATGAAATTGATTAGAATTGTGAGTCATCAATCAATTTGCATGAAACTTGAGTTGTTGGGCATACAAGGTAAAAAATCCTTTATTTTAGGGACCTAAACTTCATTAAAAAGCATGATTTTAGCCCCAAACTACTCTTAACTTCAGTTATGATCATATGGGATTTTAAAATAGGCCTCAACTACCTCTAAGTGTCTTAAAACTAAAATTTGAGGTCAGCTAATTCCTCTCGACTTGAGAAATCTCAAGCATGATGATGGGTGTGTATGGGGTTTGCTTGTATGAACCTTTCGTGTGATTTGTTGTCCTAGTATTGTTAGCTTTACAAGCTTCTTCATATGACTATAATCCTTGATGGTGCTCATATTTCATTGATTCCCTTCATATCAAACTATTCTTTTTCATACCTTGTATGACTTATGACTGTCCTCTCTAACCTTGTGAGCATTAAGACTATCATCCTTGATGCATACATTTCCTTATAAACTCTAATTTGTTGTACCTTGTTTGACTGTGTATTCAATGGTATGAGGAGATTGCTCATTCAAATGTGTTCAAATTTTCCTTTCATAGATGACAACCCTCCATTAATCTTTCCACTAATGCTTACTTGGTAACATGGTGACTATGGGATTGTCACCTTGTCTTAAAAATTGTCTTCATGTCCCATATGACTGGCATTTTCTTCACTAAACTTGCTTTGTTCTTATTGTCTTCATATATTCAAGTTATTTTCCACTGTTGTCCTTCAAAATTCATAAGTTCTTCATCTTTATCATACTTTCACTAATTCCCTTCACTTGTTCAATATGGTTGAGTTAACCTTTGATTTCACTTTTGACAAACTTTGTTCTTCATTTATGTAACTTCGACATTTGATTTTGTTGTGCACATTCTAATCCAGGGTCTACCTTTATGAAGGGGCTATCCATTGATTGTAACTCATCATTTTTCAAGCTCAACACTGTCTTTTATTCTTGTTTTATGTCCTTCCTTAGTATGATTGTTTCATGATGATATACCTTTTGAAACTATTGAAACTCCACTATATCTTTATCTTCTAGTTTAAAGTTGCTATCAATCATTGTTTACTCTTGGCACCACAAATCTTCATCCTTTTACACTTGCACAATCACTTTGGGTTGTCATCTTCATGAAAACCTTGTTACAACTATCCATTTCCTTGTAGTGACTTCCTTTTTGAAATGAAGTTTTCCATTGTTGCATTAAGAATCTTTTCTTTATCGCAAACTTGTAGAAAATCACCCCCTTGTACATTTTACATAGCCCCCCTAACTTTATTGTATCATTCCCAATAGCATAGTTGGAAATAACTTTTCCACCATTACTAATGTTCATGTGGCCTTCAAACCTAAGATTTTTTTTGTCCTTTTCTCTTTTGAATATCACTGTGCAACTGCCCATGCTAAAAACTATACTTTATAGAGCATTTTCCCCTCTTATTTGTGGTCATATTTGTCAAACTCTTGACTATCTTTTTATTGCACTTCATGACAGTCATTATTACTTCATGCATTTGGTGAGAAGAAAAAAAAAACCTGCCACTTTCTTAGTTATTCTACCCTTTTAATAACTATCATAATGCTTCTTCTCCTTTTGAAACCTTACATCTTGAATTTTACTTCACAAAGAGATCTACAACAATTTTCAATGCTAGTGTGCATTTTTCATAAGCCAAGAATCTTCCTCTATATCATTGAGTTCATGCTCAGATCCATCTCCATGTACCTTGAAAACATGGGGGAATGCCATTGTCCCTTTTAGATCTCTATATGACTATCTTCTCTAGTCCTTCAAAATGCATTCATTCTTACATTATCACAATTCCCTAATTTGAAAATAAGGACTATCACTATTATTGAATCCTATGCACCTCTTCATTAGCTTTGTTTGTGAGATGACCAAAAGAATACTAATGCTTTTGATCATGCCTTGAAGATTTCCCTTTCACTTTTATCCATTGGAGCTGCATACTATCAACTTAATGATTGCCTTCTTAAAGTACTAGGTTGCTCATGTTTCACAAGACAATCATGCAAATTCTTCACTACCTTTAGTTCGTCTTTGTGATGGAAACCTATCTTGGTTGTGCTCCTCTTAAGGTCTTAACTGAGTTCTTTAATGGGGACTACTCTCATAGTTTTAAAACTTCCCTTGTCTTCATACTATCATTGTGATTATCTTTGCATTTGACTGGCCCATAAAAAATAAATCTTTTCGTTGGTGACTATCTTGACACCTTTCCCTCATGGTACATTTGGCACTCATGACTATGACTATCTAATCTGCCCTCCATGTGAAATCTTGACTATCATAAGGCCACCTTGTGAAACTCAATCCTTTTCTCCTCTTAACAACATGGTTACTACCCATTGGTCATAACCCTCATGAGCCTTTGAGACTTTCCACCTCATATATATTGTGGGATCCATTGAATATTTTCACATTGGCATCATGATTGCATTTTCTTGGGTTATATGATTTCCCTTCTAGCGGCATGGTTATTTTTTCTAAAGTTTAAAGTGGTTATGCTTGAGAACTTGTCATTGACTTATCTTCATAAATCCCTTGTCATTTATTATGATTTTCCTCCTTCAAGCCTTGCATTGTGGACTGCCTTCTTCAAAACTTCATGTCATGCTCCCTATGGATAGTCTACTAAAACTTCATGCTCACAGTTCTATCTACTATTGGGGTTGTCATACTTCATTATCATTGTCCTTTTGAACTACATGAGATCATATTATTTGAGGTATTCAGTCCAACATTCAACATGCCCTATAAGGACTACCCTATTGCCCTTTAGATTACCTTTTCTCTATGATATCATTGTTTATTAAATGGATTTTTATGTGATTGGCTTTGTATAGTCCCTTTTTGATGGTACACTACCCCTATACTAATCTTGCTTCAAGGTAACATGGTCTAGCTCTTTATTCTTTGTGTTTAGTGTGGCAGTCACAACTACAATATCAGCATAAAATCTTCCTACACTATCCCAAATCCCATACAAATTTCTATATTGGCATCTTAAGATGGTGGATTGTCCATGTCAAAGTGGCTCATCAAAAGTGACATTATTCTTTTAAATGAAAGGTTTAACCTATTGAGAGGTCTAAGCTTCTTCCATTTTCATACTTGATGTTTTCTTAGGGTTTTAAAATGGTTTTTCTCTCTCAACAACCACATTCAATGCAAAAAAGAAGAAGAAAATTATTGTATAACCTCCTACCACTTCTTTATATAAACAATAGGTCAAGAACTTCAATGGCAACATACATACCTCTGTGCATATAACTCCAAGTCCTAAATGTTACATGGTTGCATGGTTGGGCATGACTGAAACCCATGATCTCTATAACTCTTCTTAAACTCATTGCCATCCATGAAGATACTCCAATTCCCTCCTTACATGCAACAATTCTTATGAAAAACTAGAACTTTTGATCAATGCCTCTCTACGTAACCTCTCTTTCAGATTTTTCCTTTTTTTCCTTCTCCATTTCATGGCACCCAAAACTTGGAGTCTTTTCTTTTTCATTTTACATGACAAATCGTGTAGTGTGATTTATTTTACCTTTTTTCCTTTGATTTTTTATGCAACTGAAGTGCTTTTTCCTTATTTGGCATGGTTTACCTCATTTTTGCTTTGCTTTGGCATGGGAAGATAATGCTCGAGGGAAAAAATCCTTTTTAAATTAAAAAAACTTTGACATGACCTTTTTAAATTAAAATATCAAAAACTTCTCTTTTTTAATTTTTAACCTAAGACCAGAATGAGAACATTTAAATAATGTCATTTTTTTACGAAAAATTGAATATATTCTTAGTGACTTATGAGGGTATTTTCCCTACTAAAATAAATTTGACTAGTAGCCTTACATATTCATTAGGTAGTAGAGTCATTTAGGCTTGAAAAGGAAGTTTGAAAACTAATAAGATAGCTGAGAGATATATAGACTAGCAACAACCTAAGATCAAGCAACCTAAAACAAGACCCGAACCATCCTCTAAAAGGAAAAAACCAGTTGTGCATCAACACTTTATTGAAAAGGGAAAACTTCAAGAAAATGACTCAAAGCAAATTGTGCAGCAACACTTATTGACTCAGGAAACCTATCCTAATAGGTGAACCATATATTTTTTAGTGTGAGGCTTATAGGCTACTCTTACACTCTTAGGATGTGCCACCTAAAAGGAGAGAGATAAACCTCACAAAAAATAAAAGTTGGTTCACTCAAATTAAGATGTGTATGATGTTATTTAGACTAAATGAGATTATCTAAATGCAACCAAATGAACTAATTGACTGATTATGAATGCAAAATCTAAGAAACAAGTGATGTTTGAAAACACAATGTGATATGGAAGCATGAACTAAAAGATAAACAAATGCAAAACATAAAAGAAGGTTGAATCAGAGTGCACCTAGGCAGAGAATGAAGAATCTAGAGTGTCCTGAATGCTGACAGAGATCACTGAAAATCACTAGTGGTATTCATTCACCACTGATGGTGAATCAATCCTACTTTTGATGAAAACTTTTGGAAACTGGTTTGTGAGTGTCGGGATCCAGAATCTGACAAAATCTAACTTCCCAGCCTTAAGGTGATTTTCCATCTCCCAAAATTCTATGAAATCAGGGACTAATTCCGTAGCACCAAATCTGAGGTTGTCTTCTTGTCGAGTTGACAAAGTCAAATCTGTAGAAAAAAAACCGTAGGTTGTCTCCAAGCTTGAAATAGGTTCTAGTTGACTTGAAACACTTTGTCGACTTGTTCACCACCTTTCAACATCTAATTGCTTGATAAATCTGCATACAAATGTCTGCAAACACACATGCAAAAGGCAGAAAATGGTTAAGGGTTAGGTTATAGGGATTTTCCTTGGTCAAATCTCACTTTGGTAATCAAACCCCTAATTAAGAAATAAAATGAAATGATCAAGGAAAGATGAATAAACAACATGCAAAATTTCCTAAACTCACCAACCTTGTTGAAGAAATCTGAAGATATATCAATGCTTGCTCCAAGATACTTGATTGAAGCTTGATTGAATGATGCAAAGTGCTTGAATGCTTGAATGAATGAGTGGATTAGTGAACTTGATGAATGGGGGTTAAACTGGATGTAAAAACACTTAATTATACACAATTGTGCCTTAGTAACCCAATGATACCTCATCACAGGGCGACATAAGGTGATTTTAAATAAAAACCTGAAAGAAAATTTGAAATATTTTGAATTTTGAGCCAAGAGGGACTCATTCACCACCCATGGCGAATGGGTCCCACCTTGGACATGAAAGTGGGTGTCGGGAATTATCTTTCATTTAATGTTGTTTGTCGGGTTTACATTCAAAAACACACTTAATTAAGCCTTATAAGGGCATAAAGGGGTCAAATAAAGCATAAGAAAGGTGTAAATAATGAAATCAAGCCTAGAAAAGCATGAAATCTTGTTACACGACTTTACAACACTTCAAAATAGGACTTGATAAGTGATGAAAAGGTAATTTTGAGGTGAATTGTAATGAATAGAGTCTAGAAAAGTGTAGAAAAGTTTTACAACACTTCACAAGACGTCATAATTTGAATTTTAAGGACCTAATGTGAATGTTTAAGCCACATTACAACATTAAATCAAAGCAAAATGAACCAAGCATCGTGAAGAAAGACCTAAAAGACCATGAAAATGTTAAGGGGCCATTTTTCTATGGCACAATATGATACAATTGTAGATCAATACCTTGATAGCAATGCTTGAGGTGAATCCCATTAACTCGGATTGGTAGCCCTTTTCCATCAAGTTTGGATAGTTGAAAAGCATTTTGCATCTTGCAACCTGTGATCATGAAAGGACCACTCTACATGGCATAAAATTTGGTGTGCTTTCTAGGCTTGGTTTTCAACTCATCCAATTTTAGAACTAAATCCCCTTCATTGAAAACTCTTGGAACTACTTTCCTATCAAAGTTTTTTTTATTTACAGTGCTTGATGAAACTCCAAATTATGCATTACTTTCTTTCTTGTTTCTTCCAACTCAATAAGCTCAACAAGTCTTACTTACATTGACTCTTATTTCATTAATTTCATCTCCTTCATTAGGCTAAGTGTTGGTAATTCAACTAAAATAAGTAGCCTTGCCTCTTTTCCATACATAAGAACATAAGGTGAATTACCTATAGATCTTTTTGGAGTGATCATATCAGCCCATAAAGCTAATTCCAGTTTTCTATGTCAATCTCTTTGATTGTCTTCTATTGTTCTCTTGATGATCCTAATCAAATTTTTATTTGTAGACTCAGCTTGACCATTACCCTGTGGGTAATACTTGGATGAAGCACTCAAAAATGTGTCATTTTTAATAGCCAAATCAATTATTTTTATGCTAACTAAAGCTAATGCATTATCTGAAATAATGGATTCAAGAGTACCAAACCTTGCAACCAAATCTTCATAGAATATTAGGATTGAGTTTTTGTTTGCCTCTTTCGATGCTACTCCTTTTTTCCATTTGGTAAAGTAATTTGTTACAGTTAGTATACATTTGTGCCCTAAATTGGATGGTGGATTTATGAGCCCAATAAAATCAAGACCTCACCTCATGAAGGGTTTTTCTACTTGAATTAAATGCAATGGTGAATTTTCCAACCTCTATTTTACTACAAATAAAGCACACTTCATGTACTTCCTTACCCATGCATGTGCATCCTTATACAAATTAGGAAAAAATTAACCAAATTTCAAGATTTTAAGGGTTGTTGTTCTTGGTGCAAAATGACCAACTGCTACCCCAACATGGAATTCCTCAAGAACTCTATCAATTTGATAAGCTTCAATGCATCTTGTAGACACTCAAAATTTGTCCTCACAATTGTCCTATTTTTTGTCTATTAATTAAATGGAGTTTATTATCTGTTTAATTAATTCATTTAATATTTTTCTTCTATTCATTCATTACTAATTAACATATTATAATTATTATCATTTATCCATAAATTATTTTATAATACTCCATTTGTGCAATCATTAAATTATCCATACATTAAAACCATTAAATCATTCGTCTAAATTCACAAATCATTAAATCATTTAACCTTTATCCATTTACATATTTCATTAAATCATTTAAATAAATAAATCTATTTAATCATTCATTAATTTGCAAATGCACTTTATTCTAAACTCCTAAATCTACACCCTATCATAAATATATTCATTTATCTCTCTTATTTCTATCAATTTCATTTGATTAAAGGATATGGGATAAATATTCATTTCTCCACTTCACTCTTTTATCCCACATCTCTCCCGCAACATGAATCCACTGTGTGAGGACATCTATATAAACCCTCTCTTCTCACCAAAAATACATTGAATTTTGATCATAAAATCCTCTTTTTCATTCATTAGAGCTTCTTGTTGCAATTGTGCTTGTAAAAATCTAAGAGCACCAAATGCATAAATCAAGATCATGGTGAATAGGAGAACAATGAAGTTGGTTTTCTTTTGAATGCATATGTTTGGTTTCACATAGTTTAGTTTTATGTTTTTGCATGTGATTTCATTTAAGAAAGGCTTCATTGATGTTATGCTGAAATTTTGATTTAGGTTTATAGATTTAAATCAGCTTTTCAGTTTTCAACATAAACAGAATGGTGACCCTGACGTGAAATTAGTTTATGGTTGCATGCTTATTTCAAAATTATTTTGCAACAATATTGTAGAAAAAACTCTATTGAATTCAAATATTTTGCAATATTTAAATGTTTTCCCATTATGGTTTAATTGATATTCTACTATATGGTTGAATATTTGGATGATAATATGAATTTGAAGCTAACATTTTATTAGATTTTCCACCTTTGCCATGCATTGTTGTGTGGCGGTTGTAAGAAATATGGATGAGTATTTCCTCATAGTTTCTTCTACTGGTAAATGTGAAACGTGATCTTTCATTCATTTGAGGAGTCTACCATCGAGCTTCATGTGGTTTGGCATCGTGCATGCATGTCTATTGGAATGATTTGAATATTATCCCATGTTCTAGAGCTCTTACATAGCGTTAATATCATGATGCCATCATTGTTTACAATTTCACAATTGCATTAAATTTTACTTTCTAATTCCCAGTTTCTAATTCCCCATTTCTAATTTCCAGTTTGTAATTTCCAATTGCTAATTTCTAGTTTCTAATTTCTAGTTTCTAATTTCTAGTTTCTAATTTCTAGTTGCTAATTTCTAGTTGCTAATTTCTAGTAGCTAATTTTTAGTAACTAAATTTTATTAATTTTTAGTAACTAATTTGTTAGTTTACATTAATCTTAGCAATTAATTTAGTTTAGATTAATTCTAGTTTTGATTAATTTAGACTAATTTTAGTTTGATTAATTTAGATTAATATTAGCAATTAATTTAGTTTAGATTAGTTTTAGTCTAAGTAATTTAGATTAATTTTAGTAATTAACTTTGTTAATTTAGATTAATTTTAGTTTAGAATTAATTTTAATTTAGTTTAATTAATTTAGATTAACTTTTGGTTAGCTAGATTAATTTAGTTAGATTTAGATTAATGTTATTTTCCTTCTTAGTTTAATTTTGATTTTGTGGCTAATCTTGAGCTTTTTTGCAAGTTTGCATGTCAAAGACTTAGAATAAAAACTTGAACATACATTTGTCGAAGACTTGGAGGCTTGAAACTACTAATGACATTTGGTACAAGATGTTTCTTGGAGACTTTATTTTTAAACTGATTGTCTTTTAGTATAGCAAACATTTCAATTGGTGCTTAAAAAGAACTTTTTTTTTGTGTTTGGTGTGCTTGCACATTATGTGTTACCCGAGCTAGTGTGTATGTATCCTCTCCCCTTCCACACTTGTGCAATCCTAGGTGACGAGAAATACACATTGGTCTCCTTTTTTATTTTTAGTAGAGGCTTTCCTAGGGATTTCATCACCTCAGGGTTTGACCTTGAGCATATTTTTTGGTGGGCTATATCAAAGGGGGGATAATGAAAGATGTACCCCAATGAGTGGATAGCATCATTCGAAGCCAAGCCGTGAGACCCTCGGTCCACCGAGACTTTCTGGTGATGAGAGTGGGAGTGGGCCTCCCAGTTATCAAGCTATTACAAATGGGCTCTCTATTCATGATAATCCCCTACTAGACACCTCTTGTTTTTAATAGCCAAAAACCCTTCTATTTGCTTGCGCAAGAGGTTAGACCTTTGAAGTCATCCCACGTTCCTACATTTCAGAGTAGAGATAGAAAATTCCTTGAGATCCTCGGGCCTTTAGGAATTTGAAGTTTGGTGCACCTGAGAAGTGAGTGTCATGAAGGGGAGCCAATGCCACCAAACTTCTAAGCTATCTGCTTTGAATAAGTGTGGGTGGAGAAATCCAAGTGGGAACCCAACAAATATTGTCTCTGTCAGCCTAGGATTTGTGCTTGAATGTTATTTTATTGCAAAAATCAAACAACATTCACAATAAAAAAAAAACAAACATTTTCAATCATAATCAAACACCACACTTGTCCTTGGATCTTAAAACTTGTCCAAACATCAAACTCAAAAAAAAATTGTTTGATGTGTCTTATGTGTGCAAAAAAAATCACAAAAAAAAATAACACCTAGGAATATGCAACATCTCAACCTTGCAAACCCCAAAAAGTCAAACAAATTTTTTTTATCCAAAATGAACCTATCACTTAAATCTCTTGGGGCCATCATCCTTAGTTTTGATCTTTCAATCCTTGCATTGCGCCCATCCCTTGCATATCCATTATTGCTCAAACAAACCTTTAGAATTTCACTTAGGTTACTCTTCCTAGGTCTTGAAATCAAACCTTTGGCTATTAATTGCTCATATCACTTGAGGTTTATCATCCTTGAGTTAGGGAATTACCATTATTCTTGAGTAGGGTAATCCTCTTGGAGTTCGTCATCTCCTACATATCCTCTCTAGAATCATTTTTCCTTGTGTTTATCCATCATAGCACAAGTAAATCCTTGCATCATAACAAGCTTCAAAGGTCTAGAGTTTCCTTTGAGCTCTTGCATTCTTATCATATCAAGCTTGTCATATCATACCATACCATTCTCATATCTCATCTTAGAATCATATCCTTTTTTATTGCATCATAGTCTTAGGTATCATATATTATCTTGTCCTGGATTGAAGATCAGAACAATCACCCATGACCCCTAGAGCAAGAATAAAAATGTTTCAAGAAGGGAACCCTTGGGGAAAATACTTTGATGGTTAAGATCACATTAGTGTTGCAACTAGTGAAATGAATGAAATTGATAACAAAGAAATAACCCAATCCAATATAGATGAAGCACTTAATGATCATAGATTCACTCAATTTCTTACAAAGGTAGTCAAATGTAATCCACAACAATACTTCAAGGCCCTTGTTGATGATGGAATCAAACTACCTCCTAATTTTGACATATCCTTACTCATGATGAATGACAATCATGAATCTAGTGAACCTAAGCA
>VDFB02340980.1:0-13515 GCA_007258455.2 Sequoia sempervirens
TATAGGTAAAGTCATGAAACTGAACATTGTTTGAAGACCAAGCATGTGGAGTAAAACAGGTTCCCACAAGGGTAGAGCCCGACATGCTGCCCTATGTATTAAATGGGCTGTTTTGAAAGATATTTCATCATATACATCAAAAGCAAAATGAAGCCCTGGCGAAAGTGGCAAAACAGAGTTATCCATCAAATAACGAAACCAACTGTGCATTCATAACGATCAACATTTCTTTCTGAAGGCTACAGGTGAACAGTGAGTTTAGTTCACTTAAGGAATTAAACTAAGTGCCTTTGCATCAGAAATTGCTGAATTACTTCATTTTCTGTGCTAATTATAATCATATGTCATGTGAGTTTCAAGTCATTATTTCTCTTTTGGATAGTGAACAGGCATACATATGCCTTAATGATTTGCTCTATTTTTCATCATCAAAGAGAGCAGGGTTTAGAGCTAGTTTGTGTAGTAAAATATAAAATGCATGAAGAGTACCATGTTGCTCATAGGAACAGACACAGACAGTGCATTTGAGTATTAAATGATTCTGAGTTACCAGTTAGATATGAACCAGTGAGTAAAGGAGGTGGTACTGATGCAATGTCGCAGTTCGGGATCAAAAAGGTAAGGCCTCTATAGAATTCAAATGTAGAAAATGAAAGCTGTTGTGTTAGAGTTTAGTACTGGTTATTAGGAGCTACAACAAAGACAGTGAATTCATTCTGGTTGGGATGGTGCCTTAGACGGGTTCGTGTATCTATGATTAGTAGAGGATAGCAATCAAATGTGATATACTTTCATTTTGTTTTCAGTGACATTCAAGTGTCAAGTAAGACATCACTTGTGATAGGTCAAGCCATGAATGAGATACAACAAATGTGCAGGATTGTGATCGTTTTTAGATTACTCAGTCAAGGTCTTGACATAACAGTGAGGTAAAGTTTCTGTCATATCTACAAGATGAGCATAGAATGCAGTAGGGGACCATAATGGAATTTTCAGTTTCGAGCTTCATATGTATATGGGGTTCCAGAATGTGCATTCAAGACAGATCTTTCAAATTCTTAGTACCTGGAGAGTACTCTCAGAATGAGTATTGGATTTTCATTTTAAGGATAGTCTACAGCTCTATGTCGATGACAGTTCTATGATTTGAGCTCAGGTGTTATAACTGTCAAAGAGAGCTACATAAATGTCAAAATGGAATACCTAGTAATATGGGCCAATGAATATAAACAAGCACACAAATTCTTGTTGTTTCATCATGTTCTTGTATACTTCTAAAGGCATATTTAAACAAGCAACAGTGATGCAATGAGTTGCTTTCTTTTGAGACACACAGAATGCAGGGAGGTTAAAATAAAGACAAATATCCAAGGCATCTTTTGTTTCAGAAGTAGATGCAAAATATCACTGGTTTTCTGAGCCAAAATCCTCGAGGAAACGCAAGCAAATATATAGTTTTAGCACCATTTCAAGCAAGTATGGGAGGTCGAGTTCTGTCAGAAATTAAGAATATATGCTTTTGTTTTGAAAATCTCCAAACCCATGATAGTATTTTGTTTCAAAAGTTCAAGTTAAGGTTCCAGTTCTGGGTAGAGTTTATATCCATAAATGAATTTACTATTTCTATTTTTAAATACCCACATGTGATTTTTGTTTCAAAAGTGCAGAAAGAGCAATAATAAAGATTTTCGGTATTGCCTTTTTATCTACAAGAGGTATTGCTGAAAACACAATGTCTTGGCGACAGGAGTGAAAGCATAAGAGTTTCGGCCAGACACAGGCTCTCTACAAGAGGCCTTCGTGATGATGGTAAGTTATGGCAAAATTCATAAACAAAAACCTACTTCATGAAGTTTTCAGAAACCAAGGGTTGAGCTCTCGAACTGATGGTCAAGCTTTAGAAGGACAGAAAATGTAATAACCTACAATACCCATCTTGGGTTTTACATTCAAAAGCAATGCAATTCTGTGACATATCGAGCTCCGGAAAGAAGAAAGATGCAGTTCTCTTTCAAATTTTTCAAATACCCACATGTGGGTTTATGCATAAAATACAGAAAATGGAGTTTCCTTGAAAAAATTTTGAGTACCCATCTTCAGTTTACCTTCAAATGCAAAGGAGATAGCTATAGAAATACCCATGTAAGATCTTGATTTAAAAGGCAAGAATATTCAACCAATGCGAGCTCCCAGATTTTAGTCAAAATACAGAGGGAGGGTGATGCAGATTTATTAAAATTTCTTTAATACCCATATGCAGAAATGTTATTGAATCGACATAATGGAAATTTACTATTCTGGGTCAAGCCCGAAATTCAAGAACTTGTTTCTTATAGTGCTCTTTTGGCACGGCTTGAACATGGCCAAAAGTTCATCAAGTAAGGAGAGCTTCGTAGGGTTTCTACAAAGTAAAGAGAGTTACCGGTTCAGTTTCTGATGGAGCTTTCTAGCTGCGGCTAAAGTTGTAGACGGTTTCCAAATGCAGGGGTTTGAGTTCTCAAGTGATGACCGAGCTCTCACAGAAGAATAGAACGCTACAATGATAGATGTGAACCTGAAAGCCAGTGATACGACATTAGAGTTTGTTGTTAGCCATGATTTTGAAGTGAAATGAGCAAAATACGAAGCCATAAAGTTTAAGGACACCAAGCTTACCTCTGCACAATGAAGGAGAATAAGAGCACAAGTCGAAGCTTTCATAGAATGGGCTGTAGAAGTCAAGCTCGAATTCATAATGGTATGGAGAAGTCAAAGAAAGAATAGAAGATCAGAAACAAACTCCACACAAAGGCTGCGTCTGGGGCTTGTTGATATTCAAAATAGTGAAATAGAAAAGCTATTTTTCCATGAAAGGAGGCTTACCCACTAGAGGATACTTAGTTATCTGAAGCATGAGGAGGGTTACTGAAGCACACGAGCTCGAATTCGACACCATCATGGCGGCATATTTCTTTCAGACAGAGTTTCCTCCTTCTCAAGTCACGGGTGAAATGAATGATAATTAGGGTTTGACCCTATTTCCTCATGCCTAATTCAAATATCATCATCATCTAGAATGTTCGGTTTTGAGCATATGTCAAAATTCAAAGAGGGGTCGAAATTTTAAATTTATGCCTTATGTTTTTCAAAGTCTAAGGTTTTGTATGTTTTAGAAGTAGATTTGTATACTAGGGTTTGTAATCTAGGGGACTTTTAGGATTTGAGTTAAAATTATCTTGTGCCTTAGGAAAATGGGTTGGAGACTTGTGCATGTAATATTTTTTTTTTTTATGAGAGACAATGAGATAAGATTTATGAATGCCTTATGCTTAGTGCCATATTTTTAGGGTTCTCATTTTAATTGGTTTTATGAGAAATCAATGAGAAGTTTTGATAAGAAGAAGATTATGTAATGTGTTTTTATGATTTTTTTTTGAGAAAAATCAATTATTGTAATGGAGAAATAAGGGTGATTCTTTCTTTTTGCAAAAGATTTCCAATCTTTAAATTGCAAAAAATAAGGCAAATTGTAAAAAATCTGCATCTTGTAAAAGCAGAAGCATAAAAGCAATATTCTATAAGTTGCTTTATGTTTTCTTACTATTTTTAGTAGATCTTTGACTGACTTTTCTTCTTGGTCAAATTTCAGACTTGTCTTGGAGAGATAAGGTGTTTTTGTGCTTTTAAAGCAGATTTAGGCTATTTTTAGAAGCTTGACAGGTTCATCATAAAAGCATTGTGCTTTTTTATGCTTTTAAGCAGTTTTTTGAGTTTGTTTGAAGCCTTTTTTCCTTGAGCTTTTTCTGAGCTCGGATTAGGGTTTCCTTCAAAGTTCTTTTGATAGATTTATTCTTTCAACTCTCCAGTCTCAGCAGTTCAGTTCAGAGTTTCTTGCCCTTACTCATTTTGGGGAGCTTGTAAACCTTTTGATACTCAGTTTGGACAGATTGACACTCTTCCAATTTTAATAGAGCAACAAATTTCTCCTTCTTATTTTTCTGTCTCAAATTTTGTAATGGCAATCTGATATACTTGTGTTTTCAAATTGGAATCCTTTTATGTCTTGCTGTTATAGGTTGTGTTTCAAAATTACATGTTTCAGATTGCATGTTGTATTTGTTTTCCAGATCTTCATGCAAATCACTGATGGGATATGTGCCAATGAGATTGTGAGGATTACTGCAATAGAGAAGTTGTTATGAGTGGTTAGGTCTGAATTCTTAAGTTTGGTGAATCATCTTTTAGAAATAGGTTTTTATGATCAGTTATTCTCCATCCCTTTCCTCATAAGCTGTTTTAGAATAGAATTCATCATTCGGAGAACCAGCTCACTCTGGAGATTCCTCTTTCGTGTAGATCACCCACATCTGAAAGAGGTTTCCATGTTTCAATAGTTTGATGAATACTGCATTCAGCAGGGTGCAAAACTATTGATAACAATTTTTGGCACGCCCGATGGGACATTAAAAGAAACTTTTAGAGAATATGTAATATTTCAATTTGTTGTTTGGTGTATGCAGCAAATTTTTACAGCCTTCTGGAGGCTTTCAATATACCTGACGACTCTGGTTCTGTTTTCTGCATGCTAGTACAGCCCACGCATGAGAAATATTCAAACAATATCAAGTTCAAAACCTTTCAAGTATCAAGAGTTGTCCCCATCACGAAGGAGAGGCAAGACAACAAGAAGGCTTTTTGAAGCCCCTACAAGATCAAAGTCGATGCCTCCCAGTTTTGGTCCTCTAGTTCTGTCACCTGGTGTACCAGTACCAATCTCGCAAGTATCACCAATGGCAGCACCACCGAGGTAGCATTCGTTCACACCCTTTAATGGAGGTAGTCCATTAGATATTTCCCAACATGATATTCCGTTTGCAGCCCTTTGAGGACTACCATATTTCACCAGAGAAGACTACACCACACTAGTTGAACACATCCGTGATGTAGCCACATTATGTTCAATACATAATATTACTCAAGAGAACGTTGCTCTAAGGCTGCTAGCTGCTTCACTCAAGGGAAAAGCGCTACAGTGGTTTAGAGGTCTCGTTGCAAATTCAATCAAAACATGGGATGCTCTAGGTAGTGGTCTATACCAGCACTTTGTGGATAAATCTGACAACTTATCTTTGTTAGAGCAGTTGAGTACCATTCAAAGGGTGCCGCACGAACACTTGGCGGATTTCAACTACAGATTTCAGAGGACTTGGGATAGAATCCCGGCAGCGGTAAAACCCTTACCGACACATGCATTTTTGTTTTATCTAAAGGCTTTGAATAGTAAGATTGCAGTCATGACTCAGTCTATGGGTGGTTTAACACTTCCAAATACTTATAACATTGCTATTAATGTTGAAAATTGCCTTATTCAAGCTGGAGACATAGCTCCTAGACCCCCCATGCCCTTGTTTCTAGAAATACAGCCGCCTATTCCTGCTGTTGTACTCACCTTGGCTGTTGTCCCGCCAGTTCCAACAATAGGATATCATAGTACAGTCCAAGAAGTTTGCTGCCCCAGCCTCAAATCTCAAAATGTAGGAGCTAAAAACATATTAAAGATCGTCCAGAACGACCTTGTGACTATTAAGAAACATGTTGGCCAAGAACATAAGCCTTATCAAGCCCCATATCAGAAAAACCAGCAAAATAGGCCTGCTTTCCAAGGTGATTATCAAGCCCAAAGAAGGAATTTTAACCCTCGGCTATTCCAGCCATACAATCTAAACACAGCCAGCACGTCAAAAGAGCTTGTGCCACAAAACAATGTCGCTTAAGATTGTGACTGGTGCTACCCATGCAATCAACCCCACAACCAATCAGCTTGCACCAATGGAGTGAGGAATCAAGCTTTAATGGTGCAAAATATATATGCTACTTCGGAACATGTTGCAGATCAGAATCAAGAACAACAAGATAATTTAGAAGTCGCCTTGCCGAACTGGCAGAGCTCTGAATTCTATGGCATGAATGGCCAAGACCGGCAAGATTCTCCTATTTCAGCTAATACCAGGTCTAAAAAATGAGCTATGGATCTAGGACAGCAAGCTGGAAGTGCACAACAGCAGCCTACTGTTAGTACTCAGCCTGTTTCATCAAAAGTTAACGCTGCCACTCAGCCTAAAATGCAGATTCTGCAAAGGGGGCAGGAAATACCTAACAAGGAGCTGTCAAAAATGCATTCTCAGCCTACGCACAAGCAAAATGAAGCTGTTGTTACAAAAAACCAACAGAAGGTAAATGTTTCATCCTTCAATATCATTAAGCATCTTAAGAAAACTACTGTCAATATGTCGATATTAGATGCTTTGCAGCTTCCAAGACAGAAAAGCTTACTACAGGATGCATTAGTTGAATTGTCTATTTCTGACAACACCAATCAAGGAGTTGCGAAGGTTGTGTTGGCTAATGACTTGGAGGAGAAAAGTGGGCAGAAGGAAAAAGGGGTAAAACCCCCTCCGTTTTACTTAAGTCTGATCATAGGTGATAAAATTGTGCATAATTGTATGGTCGACTCTGGTGCCAATAGTTCAGTCATGCCAAAAAGTTTAGCCGACAAATTAGGTCTTGTTTATGAGCCTAACCCTCAGAAAGGCGTAGTGCAATTAGATGGGTATGTTGTTAAGACTACTGGCATAATAAGAAATTTAGCTCTTACCTTGCATGCATCCCCGAGTTTCGCTATTCACCAAGATATTCATGTTATTGACTTACCGCCGCACTTTGCCATTTGTTTATCATGGGATTTTATAGCCAAGTTGGGTGGGTTTTTGTCTTCCGATTGGTCTCATCTATTTTTTAGAACAAGGTACGGTACGAAAGTGACCATTAAGTCTGAGCCTCTCGCCAAAGACCATATCGAACCATACTCCCCAAGCCCTATAAACACTAATCTATACGCCACCTCTGCAATGGAGGAGCAAACCATGATCTCAGACTATAGCACCTAGGGAGACTACATCAGTCTCGATGAATGGGCAGCCAAAGATCACGAGCTTGATCCATTCCAGAACACAGATGAGGTAGGTTTAGGAGTTTATATGATTCGCAAGTCTGATTGCGACATGCCTAATCTTTGCAAAGAGGATGGACCATCTTTAGGAAAAGATAGTGAGTTGTAGAAACTTTATTTCGATGGTTCGAGGAGCAGTGTTGGTGTCAGAGGTGGAGCTATGCTGATATCACCCGAAGGAGATAAGTATTATTCAGCCTGCAGATTTGCTTTCAGCTGTTCAAATAATACAACTGAGTATGAAGCATTGGTACATGGCCTTGAGTGGGCCCACAAGTGAGGTATTACATGCTTGCAAGTTTATGGAGATTCAGAGCTGATTGTGAATTAGGTCAGAAATTTAAATGTTGCAAAAAATGATTTACTTAAGAAATACAAGCACTGTGTATGGGATTTGATGGAAGATTTTAATGCTTTTAATATTGTGTCAATTCCTCGGAATCAAAATAAGCATGCTGACAGGCTCGCTGCCATAGGAGCCCAGTTTGATATTCCCAAAGAGATTCATAAAATAGAAGCATGTCAATACGTGAAGATAGTGGTCAGACCTTCTGTACCTGACAATAATGTGAGCTGGCAAGTTTTTGACAGCGATGAGCAAATCATGAATTTTCTCATTGCTGAAGCAAAGTTCGCAGATGGAAATCAGCAAAAGTGGCGGCAGCAATATGAAGACCAGATCGTACAATTAAAGACTAATAAGCTGTCGAAAGGTTTGGTGACATTAGAATCTATCTTTAATTCAGATGATCAAGTTCAGAAGGACAAATGCAGCTTAACAGTTAAAGAAGAACATTATTCAACTATTGAAATTTTCAAAGGCAAGCTTCTCAAGCTGGGTAAGGTGTGTAGTCAAGAGGAACAACAAGCTTTCATTCTGTTATGTCAAAAATATAGTGATGTTTTTGCTTGGGAATACAAAGATTTAAGAGGTTTTAACCCTAATTTAGCATAGCATACCATCGAGCTTGAGCCCGATGCAAAACTAGTAAGGCAGAAGTAAAGACCACTTAATCCTAAGTTGGAACACCTCATGAAGGCTGAACTGAACAAGCTAGTTGAAAGCGGTATCATTTTTCCTATCAAGCACACCTCTTGGGTGTCGAATTTAGTACCAGTCAGGAAGAAGAGTGGAGAAATCAGACTTTGTGTTGATTTCCGGGATCTGAATAGAGTGTCTTTGAAAGACCATTAACCACTCCCTTCTATGGAGCAAATTTTATAGGTAGTTTATGGTTCTGACAGATTTTCTTTGGTAGATGGCTACTCAGGTTATAACCAGATTTTGGTTAAACAAGAGGATCAGTTTAAGACAACTTTCACAACCAAGTGGGGCACGATGGCCTACAAGAGGATTCCTTTCGGCTTATCAAATGCTGGAGCAACGTTCCAACGTGCTATGGATATGGCCTTTCACGACCTTATGAACAAGTTTGTTCTAGTATATTTAGATGATATTACTGTTTTTTCCAGAAATTCTAATGAACACTTGGATCACTTGGAACAGATTTTTCAGAGATGCAGAGAGTTCGGAGTATATCTCAATCCGAAGAAGTGTATATTTTCAGTACACGAGGGAAAGTTGTTGGGGCACATTATCTCAAAGCAAGGTATTTCAATCGATCCTAAAAGAGTTTTTGCAATCCTCAAATTTCCATTACCAGCCCATAAGAAAGGCTTGCAAAGCTTTCTTGGGAGAATAAATTTTGGAAGGAGGTTTATACCAAATATCGCAGCTTTGCTGCAACCTCTCATTTCTATGTTGAAGAAGAACATGCCATTTAGTTGGACCAAGGAAGGCAAGAGGAGCTTTGAGCAGATCAAAGAGGCACTCGCAGCCGCTCCTACTCTCATTAATCCAAACTTAGACAAAGATTTCATTCTGTATGCTTTCAGAGGAGTTGATAGAGTTTCAGCGATGTTATGCCAGCAAAACGAGGAAGGCTTAGAACAGCCTGTTGCATTTTTTAGCCAAGTTTTGCACGATTATGAGGTAAAGTACTCTTTTGTGGAGAAACATGTTTTTTGTTGTTGTAAGAAGTTTGAAGAAATTTAGACACATGCTGTCCAATAGCAAGGTTCATTTATTAGTGGCTCATTCAACTGTCAAGGATTTTATGCTTAATAAAGATATTAATGATAAGTTTTCTAGTTGGATCACTAAAGTAATGGAGTTCGATGTTGATATAAAAGTAACCAAGCTCGTTAGAGGCAAAGGTTTGTGCGAGAAAATTGCTGGAAGTGAAAACAACAGTTTAAAAGAGGCTGCAAATATAGAAATGGTATTAAATAATGATGTCTTAAGTGCTGTTCAAGCACCTCTTGCTACATGGTTGCAGCAGATGATACATTATCTGCAAACTGGCGAATGCCCTGAAAGCTTGGACAGAGCAAAAAGAAGGTACTACAGATTACAAGCCGTCCCTTATGCAGTCATTGATGGCGTTCTTTATAGAAGAGATTTCCAAGGTGTTTTATTACGTTGCATTCAACCTGATCAAGTTGACAAGCTGCTGACAAAGTTTCATGATGGACCTTCTGGAGGTCACTTTGCTGCAAGAACAACAGCTCTGAAAATTATGAGAGCTGGTTATTATTGGCCAGATCTGTTTAAAGATGCTATCGCATGGGTCAGAAAATGTGAGAAATGTGCATTATTTGCTGGTAAACAGAGGCTTCCACCGCTGCCCCTGCACCCGATTCAGGTAGAACAACCCTTTGCTAAGTGGGGTTTGGATTTCATCGGCCCTATAAAACCGCCTTCGAGTGCAGGTCATAAGTGGATTCTTACTGCCACAGATTATTTTACAAAGTGGATCGAAGCTGTTGCTTTAAAGGAAGCAAATGAGACTTCAGTGCTTAATTTTTATCAAGATTTTATCTCGAGATTTGGTGTCCCAGATTCAATCATTTCAGATAACGGTTTTAGCTTTCTGTAGAGTTTAAAGATTTTCAGGTGATGCAGCCGAGGAAATAACATCCTATCGAACTTCATCAAATTATTAGCCGCGAGTAATGGCTAAAGCGGAATCCACAAGCCAGAGTCCCGGTCGGATAATCAAGAAGACTGTTGAAGATAATCAAAGGACATGGCACGAAAGGCTGAAGCTAGCCCTTTGGGCTGACAAAATAACTCCTAAAAGAGCCACTGGTTGTTCACCTTTTGTTTTAACTTATGGAAAAGAGGCTAGTTTTCCTATTTCAATTGAGTTACCAACCTTGAGTTATGTTAAAGAACTGGAGTTGTTGAATGAACAACCTCTTGAAGTGAGGTTTGCACAGCTAGTTGAGCTCGAAGAGACCAGAAAGGAAGCTCTAAGACAACTAGAAATACATCAAGCTCAAATGAAGAATGCTTTTGACAAGAGGGCGAGGCCTCATGATTTCATTGTTGGAGATCTAGTTTTCAAGTGGAATGAATTCAAGAGTAGACCTGGACGAAATTCCAAGTTCGATGCAATATGGGATGGGCCTTATGTAATTACGAAATGCAAGGAACACAATGCATTCCAACTTTTCGAAGATGACTGGTGAGGTGTTGTCTATCCCAGTAAATGGGATCCACCTCAAGCACTGCCTTTGAGATAAGTTATCTCACTGTTAGGTAGACTAGTTTGCAAATAAGTGTGTTTCGCACATTTCATTTCAATAGTTTACTTTCTCTAAGCACTGTTGCGCATTGTTTTGTTGGCCCCCAGGGCCTTTTAGTTTTCTTTCAATTTGTTTTGTTTTCTTGCTGCTGTTTGGAGTGTTGTTGTTCATGTTTCTAAGTTTGCAAAGGGGGTAGAATTGACTCCGCACCCAATGAATTGTTTTAAAGGCCATTGATCTATGCTTAGCAGGAAAGCATATAGCGAAAATTGCCAAAATGTTACATATTTTTGGCCTCAGCTCAAATGGAGGAGCTGGTTGATTGTTATTTAACATTAAAGTAAGGTAGGTATGCATGTTGAATCGGTTCGCATCATTATCATTATGCATTGAATATCAGTTATGCATTTTAGTGAAGTGGAGTTGCAGAGTGCCATTCAGAAGTTGCAGTTTTAAAAGAAAGACAGAATTGAGTACATGTGCAAAATAGCATTTCAGATGCTTTTATTCATTTCAAAAGAACTCATATTTTTACAAGGCTTCATTTGATTTCACAATCAGAATAGTATTACAACATTGCATAAAATGCATTTTCTTTTCAACTGAAAAGCAGAATTGAAATCAAAGATCCACACAAGTCATGGATGTAACTGTGACTGTGACAACACATTTCTAATAATACGTTGCACTACTGAAGATGTGAAAGGAAAAACACATAAGTGGCAACATAGTCATTATTGCCTGATTATCGATGCTTGATGTTGAATGGTGCACCTCGTCATCTCAAGCTTCATCGACCTGTAAGAGGAAAAGAGGGGTGTTAGTGGCTCCGACTATGATGTAACCTATATGATGCACTGACAATAGTACAACATACTATTAGCAATGCATTGAAACAATCAATCAAATGTAGTATGAAAGAAGTGAGTTGAAGGAGAAGTATCAACATCATAATCAGCATGTTCTATTTTTCATCATACACTGTTTGTTTCCTTGTGCAAGTACAGGTAAAGTCATGAAGCTGAACATTATTCGAAGACCAAGCATGTGGAGTAAAACGGGCTCCCACAAGGGTAGAGCCCGGCATGCTGCCCTATGCATTAAATGGGTTGTTTTTGAAAGATATTTCATCATATGCATCAAACAAAATGAAATACAACTGAAAGAGTAAAACAGAGTTATCCATCAAGTAACGGAACCAACTGTGCATTCATAACGATCAACATTTCTTTCTGAAGGCTACAGGTGAGCTGTGAGTTTAGTTCACTTAAAGAATTTAACATAATGCATTTGCATCAGAAATTGCTAAATTACTTCATTTTCTTGATTATATCATATGTCATGTGAGTTTCAATTCACTATTTCTCTTTTGGATAGTGAATAGGTATACATATGCCTTAATGGTTTGTTCTAATTTTCATCATCAAAGGAAACAATTTCTGAGAGCAGTTTGTGCAGTGAAATATAAAAATGCATGAAGAGTATCATGTTGCTCATAAGAACAGACACAGACAATGCATTTGGGTATTAAATAATTCTGAGTTACCAGTTAGATATGAACCAATGAGTAAAGGAGGTGGTACTGATGCAATGTCGCAGTCCGAGAGAAAAAAGGTAAAGCCTCTACAAAATTTAAATGTAGAAAATGAAAGCTGTTGTGTTAGAGTTTAGTACTAGTTATTAGGAGCTACAACAAGACAGTGAATTCATTCTGGTTGGGATGGTGCCTCAGATGGGTTCGTGTATCTATGATTAGTAGAGGACAACAATCAAATGTGATATACTTTCATTTTGTTTTTAGTGAGATACAAGTGTCAAGTAAGAAATCACTTGTAATAGGTCAAGCCATGAATTAGATACAACAAATGTGCAGGATTGTGATCATTTCCAAATTACTTAGTCAAGGTCTTGACAAAACAATGAGGTAAAGTTTCTGTCATATCTACAAGATGAGCACAAAATGCAATAGGGGACCATAATGGAATTTCAGTTTCGAGCTTCATATGTATATGAGGTTCCAGAATGTGCATTCAAGACAGATCTTTCAGATTTTTAGTACCTGGAGAATACTCTCAGGATGAGTATTGGATTTTCATTTTTAAGATAGTCTGTAGCTCTATGTCGATAACAGTTCTGTGAATCGAGCTCAGGTGTTATAATTGTCAAAGAGAGCTACAAAAATGTCAAAATGGATTACCTAGTAATATGGGCCAATGAATATAAACAAGCACACAAATTCTTGTTGTTTCATCATGTTCTTGTATACTTCTAAAGGCATATTTAAACAAGCAACAATGATGCAATGAGTTGCTTTCTTTTGAGACACACAAAATGCAGAGAGGTTAAAGTAAAGACAAATATCCAAGGCGTCTTTTGTTTCAGAAGTAGATGCAAAATATCACTGCTTTTCTGAGCCAAAATCCTTGAGGAAATGCAAGTAAATATACAGTTTTATCGCCATTTCAAGCAAGTATGGGAGGTCGAGTTCTGTTAGAAAATAAAATACATGCTTTTGCTTTGAAAATTTCCAAAAACCATGATATTGTTTTGCTTCAGAAGAGTGGGGTATTTCACTATTTGTTCTAGCTCGAGCCATATGGATAGAATGAATAACAGTTACTTCATAGTCTCAAATGCTTTTAGAATACAGAAAATGCATTTTTCTTCAGAAATTTTGAATACCCTCATTAGGTTTTGCTTTAGAAAAGTACAAAAATATGATAATTTATGATACCCATATGGGTTTTTCATGAAAACAATAGTAAATTACAAATGTGAAGATTTTATGCTAGGTCGAGCTTCATAAGAGAAGCAAATGCATTTTTCTTTAATAATTCAAAGACATTTTCAATTTAGCATAAATAAATGATTTCCCTTAAAAGATTTAATTTGTTTCAGGGTTGGCTTAAAATGTGAAAATAGATTACAGTATATTG